>JAIUZE010013156.1:0-26119 GCA_022085475.1 Heliosperma pusillum
CATTCGCGAGGGTTGTCACAGTTGGTATCAGAGCTTAAACGCTCCCGAAGCACACACGTGAACCCTAAACTTAAATTACTTGACCTTGAAATAATCAATGAGAGATGGGTAGACTTAAGGACCTAAGGTGGTAGTCTTTGGTGTACCTGATGTTTGTTAGGTTCTAACTTGTTTGTTGATTGTGTTGAGTGATGTAATGTTTGTTTGTATCTCCCGTTTTGAGGTGGAATATGTGTTACCTAGAAGAAGTATCCTTTACCGAAGATTGAATATTGACAAGCCTAGTTGAAGTATATTTCTTCCTCATCGATGATTTCTCTCGTCCTTAATGTATCATGCTCTCTTCCTCCTATCTAAGTGCTTCTTTCTTTTCCAATTTGTTTGCCTCTTGGAAATTACTCTTGATAGTTCCTCCATCTTACCATTGGTATCTTTACCTTCCTCTTGTAAAATTTTTATGGATGTCATACCCTTTTGTTTGTGGTATATTATGCTTGGTCCGAAGGACTTGAATTTTGTGGAATATTAGTATTTGTTAGAATGAATTTGTGATTTGAGGAAAATGGTGTAGATCTAAATTCACCATATAGTGGTGATTGGTTGTATCTCTAAGAAATGGTGGTAAGATAAGTTCGATGATTTTAATGCTAAATGCTTGCCATGACTCATGTGTGAATAGTTCATGATATTCGATGGTGTAAGGTTGAATGAGTTGGATATGACTTCTTAACCCATTAGTAATTTAGTCTTTTGGACTTAGAAGTTTAGTATTGTTTTTAAGACCATGCTTATGATAGGTCTAATTGGGGTAAATAGGAAGCTTTGAATGATATCTTGAGGTGCGAAATACTTTTGAGATTAAGTGACGTCTTGTGGTTCCTATTGTGTGTTTGTGAGTATAGGCTTGGTGGAAAAGCATTTGGCTATAGTTCTTGGATTTAAAGATATGATCTTATCTTATGGTATCGGAGACTCGTTTGAAGTAGTAAGGTTTCGTTGTAAGTTGAACCATATTACTTGAGGATTATAGATATGAGCGACATTCGATAATGTGAGCTATGATGGAAATACCTTGGGACGTTAATGATGAAGTTTGACTTGAGGTTGTACTTTTGTAATAATGAACTCGTGGGCTATATGATGTTGATAATGACGTTTTGTTCGGTGTTCTACCTTGTGGCCGTAGGAGTTGAAAAAAGATTAGTATGGAGATTTCCTTATTGGTTCTTCGGTTTTTGAAACCTTTAGGAATGTGTCAAATTATGGAGTTGAGAGAATGTTATTATGCTTGAGTTGCAATTCCGAAATTGGGAATCCGTGTGATATGAAAGGATGGATGAATTGGGTTGTAGTCGATTTGTCGAATTCAGGTGTACCTTACTTTGATGATTGTACGTGTTACGATGGTTCCTTATAAGAGACCTTTGTAGAGGAAAATTAAGATGTTATAGTATCGCCCTGAGTTTGAAAGGAGAATTTTGTGGTTTAAACCTTAAACATTTACTCGTGCCATTATCCCTATTTCCTTTCCATTCTTGAATGTTTTTGTCAAGATTGATCTTTAAGAATTCGCATACTCGCATCTTATTTCTTACTCGAATATCTTCATAACTCTACTATCTGCTTTGTCTCTTCCTTAACCTCGTTATTTTCAGCGCTCCTCTCTTGTAATCTCGTGCCTTATTTATTCCCGTGTTCTCCTTGAGATTCCTTATCGTTTTCTATCTCGTTGCTCCTTCATCTTTTCTCTAGTGGATTGGATATTCCGTTCGTAAGGCTCAAAGAATAAGCGTGATGTAATTTGGGATTCTTTAGCTAGAATATGTGTCTTTGGATTGAGCAAATTTCATATTGTATTTCATCATGGGAAATAGGACTTAAGCTCTAGGATGAATCCTAATAATGATAATGTATCCTCTCTTAGTCGTTTTAGATTTGGAGTTTGGTATTGTAGTGCTATTTTGGCAATCGAGTTGAGCGTGATAATAGTTTGTTGCTATTGGGTATTATAACGGTTGCTTGATATGTCATTTGGGAATTAGATGTCACTAATTGGTGGATTCTAAAAGAGACTTTGCTTTAGGGAATTTGAGCTGGTACCCAAAGTTTGAGGAGTATTGTCATAAATGAAAATCGATTCATATTGAGTTTTAGATGAATATATGATTTGACTGGTGGTCTGATTGCCAAGTAATTGATCATTTGTGGTTTGGAATTAGTAATTCTCTTTTATTCTTAAGGAATCATAGTTTGAGATTGAGAAATGTTCGTCGCAAGCTTTGGATAGTGAGTGCTTAGTTGTTATGGAATATAGAGATAGAATGGTGAACCCATTCATCTTGAGGATTAGTAACCATCATAGTTTGCTAATGTGACTATTTATATTTGAGGCTTCGAGCATAGTAGTGATCGAATTAAGGATGTTATGGCGTATTAAAGAATTATTATATATCCGATAATGGATTGTGGATTTTTCCTTGTCGTGAGATATGGGATGAGGCTAGTTGGATCTTAGATAATTATGTTTGGTTGCGTGGATTGTGTTTTGACTTTTGAGGATGACAAAGTTCATTGTAAATTTAGGATAATGAGTTTGAAGCAAATTGAATAAGGGGATTTTCATGGTAAGTCTCCTTTACCTTGTGGTTGTTAGCGATCATGTTTCCCTAGATATAAATATTTTGTTGGTGGTTTCTAGTAAGAGTTTTGATGAAACTAAGAAGATTAGATTGCGTAATAAATCTTTCATGTGGATTGTTAGTTGTGGAGTCTACCGTGCCGATGGACTTTAGTGGATACTAAATGGATCTAAATAATTAGGTTATTGGCCTGATCTCGTGATTATGGAATATTTTTGTAGGATTTCTGATGATTGAAAATGATGAGTTGCAAATTGGGTAAATTGCATTCTCTTGAGGATTTGGTTTATTAGTAGAGTTAGTAATGTCGAATTCTTGTAGATCTTCCTGCCGACTTTATCTTGATCTTCCTATCCCAAAGAGTTTGATTTGTTTCGTTTCTGCGTGTTTTGTATATATTTTGTTACCTGAATTGTGTGTGAATTGTTCGAGTCGCTCTATGTACGTGTAATGTCTTGTTATTTGATTTTATCTTTGATAAAACCTTCAAATTTCCATATTATATTTCTAATTTAACGTTTCAAAGAAGTCTAAAGATGGTTTTTGTACCTCCTTTTTGGAGAAAATAGATTTCTTTCGCTTTTATATTTGGATTTTTGCGTTTGGTTGGATGTTTGCACTCGTTATTGGAGACGTTTGATAACTAGTCCTGCACTTACTAACGCTTGTTTGATTTTCGATTTCACTATTTCGACTTTAATTTGATTTGGATAATTTGAGTTCTCGTTCGCGACGGGCACTCTTGTGATTCGTAAATAAAGTTTCGCACTTATGAAAAATTTCCTTAAACCCTTTTCGAGATGAACCTCGTTTCATAAATGTTTCCCTTATAAAAGTTTTCGTACTAATTTTGAAAACCGATTCTTGTCCTTGATACTTTTGTTTTCTACTCTCATGTTTCGAGGACGAAACTTTTTAAAAGGTGGGGTGATTGTAACACCCGCAAATGTACCCTATTTTTATAAGTAAAATATTTTATGGATACTTTTCAGCGAAATTTAGAATTTTCGCGAGATTCCATATGAATCCCGTCTTAAGGCGACTTTGACTTTTCTTGACTTTTTCCACTGACCTTTCATATACTCCCTCCTAAACCCTAACTCCCTCACACAAACACAACTCAACTCAACATTTCTTCATCACTAAGAAACCAAAGAAACCTTGCCTCCATTTTCATCCAATCTTAGAATCGTCATAACTCATTCGTTTCGCGCTCAAATTCTCGTAAGTTCGTCTTATTCTTCCCCTCTTAGCTTCCTCTATTCGTATTGGTAATAAAATTACCGTCTTTCTCGCTTTTCAATTTATCCGTCTTTCTCAAAGGTGAATTATATTCATCTTTTGGTCGTCTTTGTTTAGGTGGATACTAGGAAGGTTTAGAAATCGTTTAAAGACGCGTAAAGGTAATGGTGAAGGGTTACTCGATATCATTTACGTGTTTTATGTGTTTTCTAGGCTAGTAATCGTATTTAGATCATGGTTAGTATGCTTAGGACTTGTGTTGTTGTTGATGAATGTTGTTAGTTGTTAATTGATATGAGAATTTATGGTTTGTGATGATAAATGAGGATTTTTGTTGTTGATAACATGTTGGTTTTGATCGTTCCTGAATCATGTGTGGGACGCAGGCTGCGTCATGGGACGCTGGCTGCGTCGTGGTGGCGCTGGCAGCGTTACGCGCGGCCGACTGCAGTTTTCCTGCACTGACCCCTTTTCGTAAAATGATCATATCTCCTTCGTTACTTGCTTGTTTTGGGCTTGTGACATCCCGTTGGAACCGTAAGAGGATAAGCTATCACCTCCATTTAGAATTTCTGCATTTTCCGTCTAGAACTCTAGTTATGACAGTTTTGAAGTGGACCCTTGTTTAGTTGGTTGCAAAAACAACGTTGTTTGGAGAGGTGATCTATGTTTTATCATTATGATTCATAACTTGTTCTAATGCTTATGTATTCATTGTATGATTCATTTCATAGTTAAGTTTATATAATTTCCTATTCTCATGTTTTGTGACGGTTTTTGGTATGTCCCACTTGAGTCGGTTTTTACAAATGATACGGTTTGAGCACTATTTTGGTATGTGCTTTGTACTCTCATTCCCTTGGCTACCTCCACGTTCGTAAGGCTGGAATGTCGGAACGGGGATGTATTCTACTGCTTAATTGCATGTGTTAGTGGGCATACGACGACGTTGTTGGGAGGCGAACGCTATGCGTTGATCGACCCGGCCGTCAAATGTTGTGTACTTGCGAGGTGGTGTTATTTGCATGTAGCGTACAGCTTGTTATGAGGCTTGAGCTCTTTTCCGCCTCTTTCGTGAATTGATCTACCGAATTTGGGGTACTCGGCATATATATTGTAAGACCGAGTCGTGGATGCGAAACGTTATCGCATGTCGAATCGGAAAACGTGATTCCGAGATCCTGGCCAGGTTTAGACTAGGACCGTATTATTATCGTCGTGCTACCAGGAGGAAATTAGTCTACATATACGAAATGGATTGAATCGTGTATGCGTTCAGGGAATGTTTTTCTCCCGTGGATGCCTGTTAATCATACTTGCCATGTACACGGTGCTAGTGCGTTTCATTTACCGTGAGAGAGGTCGTCAATGTATTGTTATGTGTGGATGGGTGATTACATGATTGATTATTCATGGTCATACCATGACTTGGCATGGTTTGTTTGTCGAGTCTCAATCTTATCAAACTTATACCGCTAACGGTGAGATGTAAGCCCTAGTGAGCGTATTCGGTTGCCTAAGAGTGTCTTCCCCGAGTCTTTGTATCACATGATGGATTCGGATTTGTATTCTATATGCTCTTATCATTATATATTGAATTGCCTATCGATTCTTATCGTATCTCACATGATTTATCTATATATGCATGCTTCTACTTTGGTATTTCCTTCTATGTACGTTTGATGTGATATGGCTGGGAGAACCCGGAGTTACTCCCCACTGACTGTGGCGTTCATGTTTTTCATGGATGAACAGGTTGCTTGATTTGGATGGCTTTTTGCTAGGATATTTTGGGTTCGGGTGTGAGCTAGCGGGCGTAGTCCCTGAATGAAACACCTCTAGACGATTTTAGCTTGTTTGCTAAACACTTTTACTTTGTTAACATTTGGAGAGACTTCGTCTCTTGTTGTAGTTTATTTCGTACTTTGGTTTGTAATATTTGACACTCCTCGTATACTTCTTCTTGCATGTATAAAAGTTTTAAAAGCTTTATGTTTCCGCTATATAATTCACATGCTTGTATGTTTTATATTTCCGCATTCGCGAGGTTGTTAAACAGATCCCAAATCACTAATATTTTGCCAAACACATGGCAATGCGACCATTAATCAAATTAGTTAGCTCAACTATAACTCGAGATGCAACTATATTGACTTATGAAAATATTCCTCGAAGCCTATGGTGGTTACTAATCCTCAAGATAAATGGGTTCACCATTCTAACTCTATAATCCATAACAACTGAGTACTCACTATCCAAAGCTTGCAACGAACATTTATCAATCTCAAACTATGATTCCTTAAGAATAAAAGAGAATTACTAATTTCAAACCACAAATGACCAATCACTTGGCAATCAGACAACCATTCAAATCATCTAGTTCATCTAAAACTCAAAATGAATCGATTTTCATTTATGACATATACTCCTCAAACTTTGGTTACCGGCTTAATTACCCTAAAGCAAAGTCTCTTTTAGAATCCACCAATTAGAGACATATAATTCCCAAACTATATCCCATGCAACCGTTATAATACCCAACATCAACGAACTATTTTCATGATCCACTCAATTCTCAAAATAACACTACAATACCAGGCTCCAAATCTAAAACCACGAAGAGAGGATACATTACCACTATTAGGATTCATCCTTGTAACACCCCACGTTCGTTGAAGAGGTCCATTGATAGGCTTAAATGACTAGTGCTTAAAGGGTTTGAAAGTACTACTCATATCACCAAAGTGCACTTTCTTTTCTGGTTGTCCATGCAAAAGAACTCAAAAGTTAAGCGTGCTTGACTGAGAGTAGTCTTAGGATGGGTGACCTCCTGGGAAGGTTCCCGGGATGTGCATGAGTGAGGACAAAATGTGCTGGAAAGGACCCGTGTTGATTTGTGGGCCATGTACACAGCCTGGAGAGCTATCATGAGTGACCGCTCCCGACCCAAGGTTTGGGCCGGGGTGTTACAATCCTAGAGCTTAAGTCCTATTTCCCATGATCAAATACAACATGAGATTTGCTCAATCCAAAGACACATATTCTAGCTAAATAATCCCAAATTACATCACACTTATTCTCTCAGCCTTACAAAGGGAATATCCAATCCACTAGAGAAAAGATGAAGGAGCAACGAGATAGGAAAAAATAAGGAATCTCAAGGAGAACACGAGAATAAATCAAGCACGAGATTACAAGAGAGGAGCGCTGAAAATAACGAGGTCAAGGAAGAGACAAAGCAGATAGTAGCGTTATGAAGATATCCGAGTAAGGAATAAGGTACGAGCAAGCGATTTCTTAAAGATCAATCTTGACAAAAACATTCAAGAATGGAAATGAAAAGGGATAATGGCACGAGTAAAGGTTTAAGGTTTAATCCACAAAATTTCTCTTTTCTGACGTAGGGTGATAGCAAAGCAACTCATCCCAATAACAAAGGTCTCTTACAAGGGACCCTCGTACCACAAATTATCAAAGTAAGGTACGCCTAAATTCGACAACTCGACTACAACCCAATTCATCATCCTTTCATATCACACGGATTCCCAAATGCGGAATTGCAACTCAAGCATAGTAACATTCCTTTAGCTCAAATATTCAACACAACCTCAAAGGTTTCTTTAACTGAAGGACTAACAAATACTCCCTTATACTCGGTCATTTTCAACTCATATAGTCCACGAGTTCATTATTAACAAAGTACAACCTCAAGTCAAACATCATCATTAACGTCCCAAGGTATTTCCATCATAGCTCACATCATCGAATCTCGCTCATATCTATAACCCTCAAGTAATATGGTTCAACTTACAACGAAACCTTACTACTTCAAACGAGTCTCCGATACCATAAGATAAGATCATATCTTTAACTCCAAAAACTATAGCCAAATGCTTTTTCCACCAAGCCTATACTCACAAACACACAATAGGAAACCACAAGACGTCACTTAACCTCAAAAGTATTTCGCACCTCAAGATATCAATCAAAGCTTCTTATTTACACCATTTAGACCTATCATAAGCATGGTCTTCAAAACAATACTAAACTTCTAAGTCCAAAAGACTAAATTACTAATGAGTTAAGAAGTCATAGCCAACACATTCAACCTTACATTATCGAATACCATGAACTATTCACACATGAGTCATGGCAAGCATTAAGCATTAAAATCATCGAACTTATCTTACCACCATTTCTCAGAGATACAACCAATCACCAATATAGGGTGAATTTAGATCTACACCATTTTCCTCAAATCACATATTCATTCTAACCAACACTAGTATTCCACAAAGTTCAAAGTTCTTCCGACCAAATATAATATACTACAAACAAATGGGTATGACATCCATAAAAATGTTACATGAGGAAGTTGAGGGTACTAATGGTAAGATGGAGGAAACTATCAAGAGTAATTTCCAAGAGGAAACCAAGTTGGAAGAGAATGCAGCACCTAGATAGAAGGAAGAGAGCACGCATGATACATTAAGGACGAGAGAAATCATCGATGAGGAAGAAATACACTTCAATTAGGCTTGTCAACCTTCAATATTCGGTAGAGGATACTTTTTCTAGGTAACACATGATCCACCTCAAGATGGTAGATATAAATAAACATAACATCACTCAACACAATCAACAAACAAGTTAGAACCTAACAAACATCAAGTACACCAAAGACTACCAAGTAAAGTCCTTAATTTCTACCCAAGTAATTTAAGTTTAGGGTTCACGTGTGTGCATCGGGAGCGTTTAAGCTCTGATACCAACTGTGACAACCCTCGCGAATGCTGAAATAAAACATAACAAGCATATGATTTATATAGCGGAAAATACGGTGTTTTTAAAACTTTTTACATGCAAGATAGAAATACGAGGAATGTCAAATAAATACAAACTAAAATAGAATATACTATAAAGAGACGTAGTCTCTCAAAATGTGATCAAGTAACAAAGTTATTAGCAACTAGCTAAAAATCGTCTAGAGGTGATTCATCCAGGCCAACGCCCGCTAGCTCACACCCGAACCCAAAATACCACAAGCAAAAAGCCATCCAATCAAGCAATATGCTCATCCATGAAAACCATGAACGACACAGTCAGTGGGGAGTAACTCTGGGTTCCCCCAGCCATATCATATTAAACGTACATAAACGGAAATACGAAAGTAGAAGCATGCATATATAGATATACATGTGAAATACGAGAATGATAATTATGCAATTCAATATATAAAGATAAGAGCATATGAAGTACAAATCAGTAACCATCATGTTATAGAATGACTCGGGGAAGACACTCTTAGGTAACCATACACTCTCACTAGGGCTTGCATCTCACCGTTAGCGGCGTAAGTTTGATAAGATTGAGACTCGACAAACAAACCATGCCAAGTCATCCAACGATCACAAGTAATCAATCATATAATCATCCATTCAAACGTACAATACGTTGACGATATCTCTCACGGTAAATGACACATACTAGCACCGTGTACATGCAAGTATGATTAAAAGGCATCCACGGGATACAACATTTCCCTGAACGCATACATGATGCTACATTTCGTATATGTAGACTAATTTCCTTCTGGTAGGACAACGATATAAATACCCGGTCCTAGTCTAAACCTGGCCAAACTTTCGGAATAAACCGTTTTTCGATTCGACAAGCGATGACATTTCGCATCCAAGACTCGATCAATCATAGACGCCGAGTACCCCAAATTCGGTCGACATTCACGAAAAAGGCGGAAAAGAGCACAAGCCTCACAACAAGCGGTACGCTACATGCAATGACACCACCTCGCAAGTATACAACATTTGTCGGCCGGGTCGATCAACGCAAAGCGTTCTCCTTCCAAAAACGTCGTCATATGCCCACTAACACATGCAATTATGCAGTAAGGATACACTCCTTGTCCCGACATTCCAGCCTTACGAACGTGGAGGTAGCCAAGGGAATGAGAGTACAAAGCACATAGAAAATTAGTGCTCAAACCGTAACATTTGTAAAACCGACTCAACGTGGGATATATCAAAAACCGTCACAAAACATGCGATACAAGCGAAGGGATTGTCATATATTCGAAACATTAATATTCAAAGTCAAACCCGAAAGTCAACAAAAGTCAAAGTCAAACCCGAGACCCGAGACCCAAACCCGACAATTTGGAGTGGGCTTCAAAGAAATCATCAATGCAAGAAGACCAAGTCTAAAGGGACAAGGAAAGTCAAGGCGGGACTAGAATTCAAAGGGGCGATTTTTGGAAAAACTGGCACCAAGAAACGCTGCCAGCGTCCATGGACGCTGCCAGCGTCTTGTCTCAGGCACGCGATCCTTCATTCACGAAAACCCCAACTTTCACTAAGGTTCAACATACAACAATCATCATTTATCATCACAAACCATCAATTCTCATATCAATTATCAACTAACAACAACAATCATCAACAACACAATTCCTATGCTAACTAACTTATTCTAAATACGATTTCTAACATAGAAAACACATTAAAACAAGTAAATGATATCGAGTAACCCATCACCGTTACCTTTTCGCGTCTTTAATCGATTTATAAGTCTTCCTCCACTAGATAGTAGTCTTTGTCGGGGTCTAGAAAGTCTCCACCTACAATTAGATAATAAAAGATGAATATAATTCACTTTTCAGAAAGATGGATAAATTGAAAAGCGAGAAAGACGGTAATTTTATTACCTAATAAGATAAAGGACGATGAGAGGGGAAGAATAAGACGAACTTTAGTGAATTTGAGCGAGTAACGAAGGAGTAGTGTCGATTATGAGTTTGAGCAAGAATGGAGCTTGGGTTTTGGGTGGTTACATGATGAGGAAGAAGGAGTGAGTTGTGAGGGAGTTTAGGGTTTGAGGGAGATATAAGGAGGGTGAGTGGAAAAATATGGGAAAAGCCCATAAGCGCCTTAAGGCGTAACTGACGGGCTAAAATACGGTGTCGTTAATTCCGCAAATTAGCTAGGCCAAATAACAATTTATAAAACCGAATCTAGACTCAAACCAACCTAAATAAAAGGGTAGTAAGGGTAAGAAAAGGATCGAACCCAAGGGAAAGCGGTATTAGCTAAAAATAATCTAATCTAGACTCTTGCAAAATATCAATTAACAAAACTAATGACTCTAATCACAAATTAAGGCACTAATTACTAATTAAGACACTAATTAAAATAAAGACTTAAATTAATTACAAACTATGATATTCACAATGGTGAAACATGTAGGAAAACATAATTGGGGGAGTTTGGGTAAAAAGATGAGTTAACATGAAATATGAAAATCTAGTTTAGGCACTAGCACAAACACCTTCAATGCAAGTAATCAAATATGTGAGAAAATACTTAGTATAATTATCCCAAGTAAAACAACAATTAGCAAAGATGACTCCTTTCTTCCTCTCTTATTTATCTAATACTACCTCCTAAGAAATAGTCAATATGAATTAAACCACCCAAAATTGACCCTTTACAACTAAATCAACACTTATTAAAACATAAGCATAAACAAAGGAGTAAGCTTTAAGCATTCAACCAAAGGATTAATCTAGAATTATGCAATTCAACATTAAATAATGTAAAAATCACACAACATACAATTTATTTCTCAAAAGACTCAAACTTTTAAACCAAAGATGAATCCTTTCAAGTCTACTTCACACATTCAAGCATAGGGTGACAATTGCTACCAAGAACAAGCATTTATCAAGTAAACAAAATGTCAAGCTAGTCAAACCAAACATTCATTCACTCAACACAAAAGATTAACATAAACAAATTGCATTAAAAAAAGAAGAAGAGGATTATAGAGTCATACAATGCTAAAGGTGTGAACTTGTTAAAATTACACCAAGTAATGAAAGGATTAGCTACCCATAGTCTTCATATTACAACCAATTTCTAAATAAAATCAATTACAAGAGCCAAAGTTGAAGAACAAAGTAGAGAATTTCTAAGGGAAAATATGATGTTCAATGTTGTATGCTTGGCTCCTTCTCTCTCTTCAGATTTCTGCTTAAATACCCTTGGTCCGCAAACCTAGGGGCCTTGAAAGGTGGGCTTCCAAAAGACAAGACGGAGAAATGAAGAAATCCCGTGCTGAGAAAGGACGCAGGCTGCGTCGTGCTGACGCAGGCTGCGTCGTATGCTGCCCGATTTCCTTTGCTTTTCCTTCTTGACTTTCGTTGACCCATGGACTTTTGGCCCCGCCTTGACTTCCATTGACCCATTGGGTTTGGTCTTCATGCTTTGATGAGTCATTGCTAGCCCACTCCAATTTCCGGGTTTTTGGGTCTCGGGTTTCGGGTTTGACTTTCATTGACTTTTGGGTTTGACTCTCAAAATTGACTTAAAATACTAAATACCAACATTATTTCAAAAACTAAAATTAACATAAAACAAATCTAATGACCCGTAAAAAGTAAAACGAAAGACTCTACAAAATACTACTAGACACGACATAATTTGGTGTTGTCAGTAACTCACTCGGAATCTCGTTTAAAGTCCGAAAACGAACTCGGAAACTCTAAAATAGATACGGGAAATTTAATTCTAGACTAAAACTAAAATTCGCTGAAAAGTATCCGTAAAATATTTTAAAATACAAATAGGTTACATTTGCGGGTGTTACAGCGTGCTTCATTCACTTCATGATGGTTTTGCCCTTTTCAGAGCAAACTACTACATGAATGACATGAAGAAAAGTCTTCATCAGCTACACTCACTTCTCGTACAGACCGAGAAGGATCTGAAATTGAGTGGGAGCATGAAGCAAGATGTTCTCATGATTTCCAACAAAAACAAAGGTAAGGGCAAGGCTCATGGCGACCTAAATGTAGGGAAGCCAAAGTTTAAGAAGTCAGGAAAGGGTAAGAGTGGGCCTGGTGAGACTAGTAGCTCACAAGGCAAGGCAAAGAGCAAGGACAGTGACGTTGAGTGCCACTATTGCCACAAGACTGGGCATTGTAGGAGGAAATGTCCTGTGTACCGTGAAGACATAAAAGCAGGCCGCGTCACTCCTGTTGGTATGTAATCTTATATTCATATGATTGAGATCAACCATGCAAGTTTCGGAACTTGGGTACTTGATACAGGTTGTGGTTCTCATCTGTGTAATCATTTGCAGGTCCTGCGAGTCAGGAATGGAGCAAAAGTTGCTGCAGTCTCAATGGGAACATACGTAATCCAACTCCCGAGTGGATTTTAGTGGTATTTATATAATTGTTACTATGTACCCAATTTATCTAAGAACATTATATCTGTTTCCGTGCTTGATAAAGACGGTTTTTCATTTTCAATAAAAGACAATAGCTGTATTTTCTCTTTGAATGAAATGGTTTATGGGAAACCAGTTTCCATGAATGACATTTATATCTTAGATAAAACAACAGAAATATTACATGTGAATAATAAGAAAGTAAAGGTTGGTGACAAAGATCAAACTTATCTATGGCACTGTCGTATGAACACATAAATGAAAAACGTGTAAAGAAGCTCATTGAGATGGGACTATCTCCCCATTTGATTACGAATCCTTTGGCACGTGTGAATCATGTCTTATCGGCAAAATGACTCGAATTTCCTTCAAAGGTGTTGGAATGCGTGCTAGTGACCTATTAGGACTCATACATACTAATGTATGTGGACCTATGTCAATCATAGCAAGAGACGGCTATAGATATTTTATCACTTTCACGGATGATTTGAGTAGATACGGATATGTCTACTTAATGAAGCATAAAAGTGAGTCCTTTAAACAATTTAAGGAATTCCAGAATAAGGTTGAGAACCAACCGGGAAGAAAGATTAAAGCACTTCGATCAGATCGTGGTGGCGAATATCTTTTAAATGAGTTTGATCAATACCGTAAAGACTGTGGCATAGTATTACAGTTAACTCAACCTGGAACATTACTTGATATGGTTCGATCCATGATGAGTCACACGGTAGTACCTGATTCACTATAGGGTTTTGCTCTTTTGTCAGCTTCTCTTATACTTAACCGAAGTCCGTCTAAAGCTCTAGACAAGACTCCATATGAGATATGGATGTGAACGGTCCATAACTTGTCCTTTATTCGGGTTTGGGGCTGCGAGGCTTATGTCAAGTGGAGACACGAGGATAAGCTCGGCCCGCGATCGGTCAAGACATACTTTATTGGTTATCCAAAAGGAATGTTTGGTCATTACTTCTATTCGCCTACCGAACATCGAGTTTTTGTTGCGGCTAGTGCGAAGTTCTTAGACAAAGAGTTTCTCGAGAACAAGTCAAGTAATAGAACCTTCAATCTGTGGGAGATTCAAGAACCAACAACCGAGCAACCGATGGAGGAAGATGTTCTTTCAACTTCTGCTACGGTTAATATTTCTCAGGAACCTAGGAGGTCGGGTAGAGTCTCCATTCCTCCAGACAGATACATTGGTATGGTCGATGAGAATGATAGAGATGACATTTTGCTCCTAGAGAGTAACGAACCCGCTACTTATAAAGGTGATAAAGCATTCTGTAGAAGGACAACCAGACACCTATAAGGCACGACTAGTGGCAAAAGGTTTCACTCAAGTGCACAGATTGCATTATGATGAAAGTTTTGCACCTGTAGTTATGCTGCGTTCCATTCGGATAATCTTAGCGATTGCCGCTTTTCATGACTATGAAATTTGGCAGATGGATGTCAAAACCGCCTTCTTAAATGGTTATTTGGAGGAGGAATTGTACATGGTACAACCCGAAGGTTTCATAGATCCTAAAAATCCTAAGAAAGTGTGCAGGCTTAAGCGTTCCATTTATGGACTTAAGCAAGCCTCTCGGAGTTGGAATCATCGTTTCGACCAGGTAATAAAAGAGAAGGGTTTCACTCGATCGGTCGAGGAACCATGCTTATATGTCAAGTCGAGTGGGAGTAAGATTATCTTCTTGATATTGTATGTCGATGACATACTTTTGATTGGGAATGACATTTCTCTCTTATCTTCGGTAAAAGTATGGTTAAAGAACCATTTCCAGATGAAAAATCTGGGTGAGGCACAACGCATATTGGGGATCCGTATCTATAGAGATAGATCACGACGGATGTTATCACTCAGTCAGGAGTCTTATATAGATAAGATTCTTGAAAGGTTCAGCATGACCAACTCCAAGAAGGGGCACCTTCCAATGATTTCTGGGATGCATTTGAGTAAAGCTCAGGCACCCAAGACATCGGAAGAGGTCAAGCGCATGAGTTGTGTTCCTTATGCATCAGCCATAGGATCAATCATGTATGCCATGATATGCACACGTCCAGACGTGGCATATGCATTGAGTATGACGACTCGGTACCAAGGCAATCCAGGTGAAACACACTGGATGGCTGTTAAAAATATCCTTAAGTACTTACGAAGGATTAAGGATTGGGTATTGACTTGTGGAGGAGATACTAAGCTATGCGCAATCGGTTACGTGGATGCTAGCTTCCAAAACGGATCGAGATGACTCAAAATCTCAGTCTGGATTCGTCTTTACTCTTAATGGCGCTGCGGTCAGTTGGAAAAGTTCCAAACTGAAAGTTCATAGACCCAAATTAGACTCCTCTAATTAGTTACTAAATTACTTGTTAATTTAGTGTTTAATAAAGATCTATGTAACATGCATGCAAATTAAAATTCATAATAAAAATAAGAAGAAATTTCCTTACATCGGGAAATTTCGGTTTATATGGGCACAACAAGAAACACCTTTCTTGTTGATCTTGTGCTAGAAAGAAATAGATGATCCTCCTTGAAATCTTCAAATTAGAAGACCTCCTTTAAGATGCACCCAAGAGAGAACCCAAACTAATCACTTAGTTTTTTACTAGAAAACACAAGTGATAAGATGAACTAATATTAGATTTTATTACTACTCTAGTAATAGGAAAATATAAGTGTTTGAGAGGTTTTAGAGAGATGAGAATTTTTAGTGAGATAAGCATGCAAATAAGAATGAACTTGTGTGAAGAAATGAACAACAATTTTGTCCATATAAAGGACACATGGTCCGGCCATCCAAGCCTTAGTGGCTTCTTAATTTGCTTAAAATAATCTCATGCAATTACTTTGAGTGTAGTAGTGAATAAGACCATGATCATGTGTCATACACATGACATGATCACATGTTGTAGTGTAATACAAGAAACAACAATCATCATGTTATACACTACCAAAATTTCGGCCCCCACTAGTGTCATGTGGTCCATTTTAATTTTTGATATTTGTCCCACAAATACTTATAATCATATGCTTAATTATCTTGTATAATTAAGGGTTAATTTGATCATATAACAATTATATGACTCAAATTAATAAATAATATACACTTAACTTATAAGTGATATTTTATCATTATATAAATATATAATGGGTTCCACAATGCCTAGTTAGTTTATTTTACAACTCCTTGTAAATATAATTAACTAATCACCTCTACCTCAAAGTATATGCATAACCTCAACTAATTTAATGAATTAACTATTAATCATTAAATTAAATCTTATTTAATCGTATTAGAATAAGACGTAAAATTTATTCAGTCAACTATCGTATAATTGACTAATAAACTTATCCGGAATGAGTTCGTAACTCACTTTCTAATAAATAACTCTCGTAACTAAACATATATCAAACATATATGTAAAGTACTAATTAATATGTATCGTATACAAATAATTAGATTTCTGTTTGGGTCTCATCCTATAGGTGTGACCGAAAGGGGTCAGTTGATTACCGCCGTCATACGACAATAACGTCTAACTCTAGTCAGCTGACCGTTATCGATTTACGTTAATCAACTGACGTGGAGTATCAAAATACTAGTCATCCCACTAATATTCCAAAATGAGATTTATTATATAAATGCACTATTGTGGAGGACACTTACTCCAACAATCTCCCACTTGTCCGATACAAGTTGTTCATGTAGCCACACTATTACGGAGAACTCATACTCCCACAATATCTCCCACTTGTCTCGACAAGTTGTGTGCTACCAATTCTCTTGTCACTTTTGTGTCACATCCTCCCACTCATCGCAAGGCGTCTTTCAGGTCGCACTTGCGATTGGAAAAATAAATTGAGTGGTTTTCTCGATCTGGAGAGTAACTGTCTTACCGGAAAATCTACCATAGATCTCTTCCGAGCGTGGCCACGCATTTCCAGTCACTACTCCTCGAGTGGCCAGAAGATGTTAATACCCAACGTAGGTGGACAATGAAAGTCCATAGACCTTAATTAGACTCCTCTAATTAATTACTAAATTACTTTTTAATTTAGTTTATGATGATCTATGTAACATGCATGCAAATATAAAGACATTTATATAAAAGAAGAAATTTCCTCACATTGATATGGAAATTATATGGGCACAACAAGAACTCCTTCTTGTTGTTCTTGAGCTATAAATATGGATGAACACAAACTATCTCCAAAGTAGAAGATCTCCTCTAAGTTGCACCAAGATTAACCCAAATAATCTACCCTTATTATTAACTAGATAATAAGATAGATATTATTCTACTAATATTATGACTATATTACTACACTAGTAATACTTAGTAAATATTAGTATTTGAGAGTTTATAGTGAGAAGAAGAGTTTTAGAGAGAAGTATGACAATTGCACAAAATGAAGTAAGTGAAAAATGAACACAATTGCCCATTTTTAAAGCCATTTGGCCGGTCACTTTAGTCCATAAAGGACTCTTATTTTGCTTGATTTGTTCACATGCATTTGTGTGGAGTGTTGTAGTATAAGTGATGATTGTATTATACTTGTTATGTCACTTTCAAATGCTAACCAAAGAGTATAAATATGAACAACAATCATCACTATACTAACTACATACCAACCGGCCATGTTGGGCTAGTTGGATCCATTTTGATTTTTGATATTTGTCTCACAAATACTTATTGATCATATGGTTAATTATCTTGTATAATTAAGTGTTAATTTGATCATATAACAATTATATGACTCAATTAAATAAATAATATGTACTTAACATTTTAAGTAATATTTTACCATTATATCAATATATAATGGGTCCCACAATGCTTAGTTAATTTATTTTACAACTCCTTGTAAATATAATTAACTAATTACCTCTATCTCAAAACCTCAACTAATTTAGTAATTTAACGATTAATTACTAAGTTAAATCTTATTTAATCGTATTAAAATAAGATATAAATTTATTAGTCAATTATCGCATAATTGAAAAATAAGCTTAATCGAATTTGAGTTCTTAACTCAATTTCTAACAATTAACTCTCGTACATATCACTGTTGTGACACTACTTTTTTTTGCTAAACTAATTAAGAAAGGATGAGAGAGAAAGCTCCTTCTTTTGATTTCTAGGGTTTTGTGCAAGGGCCAAAATCAATTTTGACTCTCAATCCTTAACAAAATTAAGTCGTTAATATTAATAGTAGATCTCTTTATTACTGTCACAACATATTAGATTTATTATTCACATAGTATTAAAAATTTGTCTTTTATCATGTCGGAAAAACAAATAATAGAGGATGCTAGGAAGGAAGCTGCGGGAAAATTACGGGATGGTGCTGTTAATTCTGATGGATTGAATGATGAGACGAATGAGCAGGAGAGGCCATGGCAAGTTGTTGGAGCAAGGAAGAAGAAGAGTGTGGTTTCTTCACAACCGTCTGGGAAGTTAGCAACAATTGAAGAACATATCAATGGGGAAATGACTCAGAAAGGTAATATCCTTCAAATTATGATGGATGATGTTGTGGAGGAAATTAATTATTGGAATACTGCTATATTTGGATATGTAATGGGTGCTAGTCCCCCTAGAATGGTGATTGAATGTTTTTTAAGGAGGGAATTGAGGGATTAAGCAGTGACCAAGATTGGATTCCTTCCAAATGGCTTGTTTGTTGTCAGGTTTGCTGAGGCTGAACATCAAAAGTTAGTGCTAGGGAAGGGGGTTCTCCTGTTTGATGGGAAACCTGTCATTTTAAGACCATGGGATTCAAATATTAAGATGACTAAGGTTTCAGTTAAAGCTGTACCAATTTGGGTCAAATTAGTGGGGCTTGATTTAAAATTTTGGGGAAATTCTTGTTTGGGAAAATTGGCATCTCTGCTAGGGAAGTTTATTAGGATTGATGAGTTAACCTTGAGTAAGACTTTGCTAGGTTTTGCTAAGGTTTTGGTTGAAGTCGAGGTTGATCAACAATTTCCTGACAGGATTTGTTTTTTAGATGAACTAGGGCACGAAGTTACAGTTGCAGTGGAGTATGATTGGATACCTGTCACGTGCAAGAATTGTAATGGGATGGGTCATTATGCTACTGTATGTAGAAGGGGTGTGAGTCAGGGGCCTTCTAGAGTGGTGCATGCAGTTAATCAGAAGAAGATATATGGAGGAAGAAGGAACCTCAGGTTGTAGTAATTGACAATGATGATTTTCCTGGTCTAACTAAAGTTGCTGGAGTGAGTGTTTCTGGAAATAGTGGTGGTGCTAACAGTTCTAAGGATAAACTGAAGGAGTCTGAAGTAACTCCAGCTAATACTCCTCTCAGTATGAATTATAGTGCTTTATTCACTCCAGCTAGGATTATTACTAGGATGACAAGGCATGAAACTAGAATTCCTGGGGGAAGGGAGAATGAGTTTGTGGTAAAAATTAATAGTGCAATTGGTACCAATGATGGAATGGTTGATAAAGGAGGGGGGGGGGAGAGGGCCATACCTCTTCCTATGACTAAGTTTGGTGTTTGGAACATTAGGGGCCTAAATAGTGAAGTAAAACAGAGATATATTAAATGGTTTTTGCATCAAATTGATGTAGAGATTTTTGGGCTCCTTGAGACTAGGGTTAAACCTGGTTCTCTAAATTTAGTAACTGGTAATGTGTGTCATGGTTGGTCATATATTACAAATCATTTACATCATCATGGAGGTAGGATTTGGGTGCTTTGGAAACATCAGAGTGTAAAGGTTGATATTGTGGAGATGACTGATCAACTTATTCATCTGGATGTGAGGAATACTGCTGATGATTGCAGGTTTTTTACTACTTTTGTTTATGGTTTTAATAAACCTGAGGAGAGGATACCTCTTTGGGATGACTTAGTTAGATTGAACACTGCTGATCCTTGGGTGATTCTGGGTGATTTCAATAATGTTCTTTTCCCCAATGAGAAGATTGGTCTTCCTGTGAGAGATTCAGAGACTTTACCTTTTCAGAGAGTAATCAATGATTGTGAGCTGCAGGATATGAAAACTCTAGGTGCCTTTTTTACTTGGAATAACAAACAACCTAGTGGCACTAGGGTCTTTAGTAGAATTGATAGGGTTCTGGTGAATGATGGGTGGCTGAAAGATAAGCCTGATTTTTATGCTTTCTATGGTCCTGAGGGTGACTTTGATCATTGTCCTTGTCTCATTGAGGATGGTGATAGAGTTATTCAAGGGAAAAAGCCTTTTAAATTCTTTAACATGTGGTGTAAAGCCCCTGAGTATAAGGAGATTGTGCAAACAGGATGGAGACAGATTGTTAATGGTCATCCTATGTTTAGAGTGGTAACTAGAATGAAGTATCTGAAACATTTGTTGAGGGGTCTGAATAGGGATTTATTTTCTGACATTGAGAGGAATTCTGATGTGGCTTTTGAGTTCCTCTTAACTTGTCAACAGAATCTTCATGCTGATCCTACCAATGTTGAGTTGATGGACATGGAGTATCAGGCACTCTCTAGCTATTTATTACTAAAACAGTCTAAAGAGGAGTTCTTGAGACAAAAGTCCAAGTGTGTATGGGCTAAGGATGGGGACACTAATACTGCTATCTTTCACAAAGCTATTAAGAAGAGACAAATTCAAAATAAAGTGCTTAGAGTTATAGGCCTGGATGGAGTCACTTACAAGAAACCTGAGGACATTATTCAGGCTTTTGAAGTTTATTATAGGGAGCTGTTGGGCTCTGCTGGTTCTTGTTCTGACTTTAATCCTCAGATTATGGGGAATGGTCCTAAAGTTAAGGTAGAGGACTGGTCTATGTTATGTCAGGTTCCTTCTGATGAAGAAATTAGAGACACAGTTTTCTCTATTCCATGGGATAAAAGCCCTGGTCCTGATGGATATAGTAGTTGCTTTTTTAGAACTACTTGGGATATCATTAAGTAGGAGGTTTGTGTTGCTGTCAAAGATTTTTTCTTACATGGCAGGTTGCTTAAACAATTGAATTGTACTAATATTGTGCTGATTCCCAAGTCTGAGAACCCTATTTCTGTTAAGGACTTTAGACCAATTGCTTGCTGCAATACTCTTTATAAAGTCATTTCAAAACTGCTTTGTAATAGAGTAGCTCGAGTTCTACCTGATGTGGTTAATCCTGCACAAGCTGCATTTGTTAAAGGGAGAAGTATTATGGGGAATATTTTGATCAGTCAGGACTTGGTTAGGCTCTATGCTAACAAGTCTGCTTCTCCTAGATGTATGATCAAGGTTGATTTGAGGAAAGCATATGATTCTATTGAGTGGAAGTTTGTTTATCAGGTTTTATGTTCTTTAAATTTTCCTGAGCATTTAGTTAAGTTGGTTATGGAGTGTATTACCACAACTTCTTATTCTTTGGTTATCAATGGTACTCCTCATAAGTTTTTCAAAGGACAAAAAGGTCTTCGTCAAGGAGATCCTTTGTCTCCCTTGCTGTTCACTTTATGTATGGAATATTTGAGTAGGATTATGAAGGTGGTTAGTGACATTAAGGGCTTCAAATTTCATCACTTATGCAAAGGTTTGAGGCTTAATCATTTGTTATTTGCTGATGATCTTCTCATCTTTTGTAAGGGTGATTTGAGATCCATTTTTCTTATTGTGGAGGGCTTTAACTTCTTTTCTAGTGCTTCTGGTTTGCACATCAATAGTGACAAATCTGATTTGATTGTGAATGGAATGAGCATTGAGGCTGAGGATGCAATTTTTGCCCATACTGGCTTCAAAAAAGGTACACTTCCATTCAAGTATCTTGGAGTCTCTATTTCTCACAAAAGACTGTCAAAAAGTGATTGCAACATCTTAGTTGAGAAGATGATTACAAGGATTAGAGGCTGGAATAAGAGGAAAATTGCTTATACTGGTAGATTAACTCTGGTTAAAGCAGTTCTTAGTACCATTCATAATTACTGGGCTCAAATGTTTGTTCTACCATGTGGAGTTATGGATAGACTCAAGGCCCTCTGTAGGAACTTCCTATGGGAGGGTGAAGAGGGGTATTCTAAAGCTCCTTTGGTTGCTTGGTCAGTGTTATGTAAAGGTAAGGATAATGGAGGGCTGGGTTTGGTAGATAGCAAGGTCTGGAATTATGCTGCAGTTGGAAAGCTTGTGTGGTGGATTGTCACTAAGAAGGACTTGCTGTGGATCAAGTGGATTGATAAAATTTATCTTAAAGGAAGGGAATGGCAAAGTTATTCCCCTAGTAATTATAGTTCTTGGGCTTGGAGGAAGATTTGTGCAGTTAAAACAATGTTTCAAGATGCTTTGGCTAATGGGAATTGGATGGCTTCTGATGATCATTATACCATTTCAAAAGGCTACTCATGGTTAACTGGGGCAGAGCTTAAGGTGGGATGGTGCAGGGTGGTATGGAACAGGCTTAATGTTCCAAGACACTGCTTCATTAACTGGTTGGTATGGCAAGGTAGACTGTTGACGTTGGATAGATTGGCAGGAATGGGCATTGCTGAGCATGTTGATTGTTTTCTTTGTGGAGATGCTATAGAGACTCACTCTCATTTGTTTCAGGACTGCTATTTTACAAAGTGCTGCTTTGGTCTGATTCAAGATTGGCTACAGATAGATTGCTGCTGTTTTAACTTTACCAGACTACTGAGGATCAAAGCTGAGTCTGGTTTTCAGAGGAAAGTTATGTGGGCTGTGATCAATGCAATTTATTATGGAATTTGGCGAGCTAGGAATATTTGTAGGCTTGATAAATATTGTATGCTTCCTGGTAAAATTATAGAGCAAGGTAGAATGGACATAAGGCTAAGGCTGATGAATGTTAATTTAGGGCAACTTAGGCTAAGTGATAAAAGGTGGTGTATGGTGAAGGGTTTAATGTAAGGTTTTTTGGATAGTTTAGATGATAGTTGGTATGAGGATATGCTAACAATTTGTAATGTGTGCCTAAGGCAATTTTATTAATATTAATTACATTGATACCAAAAAAAAAAAAAAAAAAACTCTCGTACATATCGAATATATGTAATGTACTAATTAACTGTACTGTATCGTATACAAATAATTAGTTACTATTTGGATTTCATCCTTTAGGTGTGACCGAAAGGGATCAGTTGATCACCGCCGTCAAACGACAAAAACGTCAAACTCTAGTTAGCCAACCGTTATTGATTTACGTTAATCAACTGACTAATCATATATATAGTCAATAATTATTCCAATTATATTCCATAATAAGATTTATTATGTGGCGCACTATTGTGGAGGACACCTACTCCAACAATCTCCCACTTGTCTGACACAAGTGTGCGTCACCGATTCTCTTGTCTCTTTATCACATCTCCCACTCAACGCAAGGTGTCTTCAGGTCGCACTTGCGATTGACAATATCTAGAGTGGTTTTCTCGATAGGAGAGTAACTGTCTGACCGGAAAATCTACCATAGATCTCTTTCCGAGCGTGGCCACGCATTTACAGTAACTACTCCTCGAGTGGCCTAAAGATGTTTTTACCCAACGTGGGTGGACAATTCCTGTTGATCCATCTACTCTGTATGATGCAGATCACCATGATCCAGAAGAAGTCCATCGGCCTCCTTTTACGGCACGACCTAGAACATCAACCAAAACCAATCGGAAACTGCACCGACTCAGATAGACGGTCGCCAGTCAAAAGAATCGACTTATAGGAATAAGATAGAAGACCCTGCCACGACCAGGCATCAAATAATTGATTTAAGGGTCTCTACAATGTCACTGTCCGACAGAGTGTCATACAGTCTGTCTATGTAAACGACCAGTCATCTCCATGACCCCATGGTGCTGAACCAACCATCGATCGACTTACAATCTAGTCATTTCGAGACGTCACCTCATTGAGTGACTAGGGACAAAATACTAAGTTCGTCCTGTTCACTTGAATTGGGTTCAACCTTTCTTTTAACCAATTCGGATAAACAAAGTATTAAAATTTAGTCAAACTAAATAAAGGAGTTTTTAATGAAACTCTAACAATGAATGCGATTATCAAATATTTGGAAAAATTGATACGCTATCAATAATTTCATATCTTATAATCTTTAGCAATTCAGGTACATATTTCAATCCCCATTGAAATGACATGACTATCATGTTCAGCCTGCAAAAAGCATGGCTAATGGATTAGCAATACTTGCATCTTTCCTATCGTTTTGATTGCTATTTCTCTTTGTCTACGTAATCTCATATTACATAAAACTTTCTGAGCACGTGTCTAGATTTGAATCTAGACTTAGGACTCTTGGCCTAAAGGTAGCTCCCACTGTTTTACCAGTATAATTGGATAGGATATACAGCTATATGAACTATTTCTAGTCCCTCCAATACTGTCGAATCCAAGCTACTTTCATATGCATCATCATATGACGCAATGTACTCCATTTCCGTTGTTAAATCCGCAATGATAAACTGCCTGGAACACTTCCAGGGGATACTTGACATTTCTATTTGAAAATGTCACTCCTACTTGGAACCTTTCCAATAGTATTTTCTGTTTGGAACTCTTCCAACAGATAAATCTTCTATAAAACACAGCCAACTCGTGATTTCAAATCACTTTGATCAGTTTGGAAACTGAAGTCTGTGTAACCCTTACACGCAACTCATTTTAAACTCCAAACACATGGAACATATCTTTTAGTCCTTCGCAAGTACTGAGGATGTTCTTTATGGCAATCAAGTGACTCTCACTTGGATTTGATTGCAAATGATTCGTCATACTCAAAGCATGCGAAATGTCGGATTGAGTATACATCATAGCGTATATAATTTATCCCGCAGCGGAAGCAAAAGGAATTAATTATGATGTGTTCAACTTCCTTGAACTAGTCAAAGATCTTATCAATATAAGAATTTTGACTCAATGCTAATATCCTTTTAGATTTATCTGCATAAATCCAGATATCTAAAAGATGTATTCTACTTCTCCAAAATCTTCCATCATCTAAAATGATCAATATGTCTCCACATATAAGACTGATGCACACCACATTACTCCCACTACACTTCATGTATAAACATAATTCCTCGAGATATCGAGAAATATTTTGCAACATGATTGACACACTAATTCCAACTTTTTTGTGCTTACTTAAGACATACTCTTAAGCTTGCAAATTAACTTAGGATAATTAGGATCTACGAACCCACAGGTGAATATAAAATATATTACCTCTTCTATAATCGTATTCGAGAAGGTGGTTCTTGAGGTCCAATTGACATCATACTATTATGTTATGCTGTAATCGCTAAGTATATTCGAATGGATCAAAGAATTAAGGTTGGTGCAAAACTCTTTGCCTACCAAGTTATCTTTTAAAACATTTTAATGTTCATGCATGCAAATTTCGATCTTAAAAATCAATTTACATTGAAGAGGTCGTACTTCTTCAAGTAAAATTTACCAGGTCACATACCTGACCATCATGCATGGAGTCCATTACGAATCGTATGACTCTAAGCCATATCAAGAAGTTGGGCTTAAAAACAATCTTTTATAAGTCGCATTTTAGAATTCATCACTATAAAGGAGACGATTAAAATTCCACATGACATCCTAGGGTCTGGAAGAAAAAAAACTACTGAACAAGCATGAGGGAAATTACTTTTCCCGAACCCTATGACTCAGTTTTGTTGGCTCTTGAAAAATTTTCTCCCAATTGTCTATCAAGGAAATCATCGTATTTTTTATTGAAAGACAGCACGAGTCACAAACGCTTTGTTCTCGTTGTCAATGTGGGATTATTGAGCACTTGTTTCATTCAAATAACTTATAAATTAGGTACGCTACCTACCCATATCGTATATGAAATGAAATCAGACTGTTTTAAATGTGTTTTAATATGGTAGGAAAAGAAATAGCAGACAAAAATATTAAGATCCCAAGGTTAGTAAAATGGCTCATTTTGACTTGACAAAGACAAAACCATATCGTATAAGGTTGTTT
>JAIUZE010013158.1:0-17544 GCA_022085475.1 Heliosperma pusillum
CCGAATATAGGTCCAAGGTAATACTTCGCTCGCTAGCTCGTCAATGTACCCAATGTATGCATTCACCACCTGTTCGACCGCATTAAATATAAACACGGAAGCCACAGTCAGTGGGGAGTAACTCCGAGTCCTCCAAGCCACGAAATGTCGAGTTTAATGAAACATGAATAACATAAAAGCAATGTATATGGAAAATACAAAACTTAAACATATATGATATGCTTTTCATGTTATGAAACAGATAACTAACAAATAACCTAGCAGGTGAAAGCTATCATGTGAAACCGATAATAAACTATGACTCGAGGTAGGGAAGCTGGTATGCTAGCTCAGAGGTTCCTCTCAGAAACATGGCCGTGATACACTCAAACCCTAATCAACACGTAATCATGTGAATCAGTTAACAACCAGTAATCCAAACTCTATCAACCCTAGCCGGCTTGCATCTCACCTTCTAGAACTCATAGAATCATACAAACATGAAAGACCAATACTTCTACAAACAGGCATAAGTTCTTAGTACAGTCGATAGAAGACTTCTGTAACTCGGGGCTATACCACAAGGTAGGAAAACATCCTAGTCCTAGACTGATCAGACCTAGCGACAACAGCTATTCCGCTCCCCGTCCCATGACATAACCGTCTATGAGAAACTCTACTAGGCGACCCCCTAAGCAGAGATGGCTAGTACTTAAGCTGGTTCCAACCCCAAAACGGATTAGGCAACCATGCCCCGACTTGGATATAAACCCACCAAGCCGAGACACAAAAGCTATCAAGCGGCAAACTCCGTATGCTCGTTAAAGATAGTACGGGCCTATCAATGTCAGGGTCCAAGCTACTCATTTAGAATTAGAATGGTCAAGACGCCATATATCCATAATTCTCTTTGTACTTAGTCAAACCCTACACCACCCATATAATTAAACAGTCACGGGAAAACATCCTATCATGTGACTATTTGCAAATAAATCATATTCAAATATCATATCGCCTCATATCTACTAAGGCTAATTCCATTAATTAAATACAACCTTACTTGAAGACAAATCCCCGACCCGAGTCCCGCGACGGGTCATCAGTCAAATCGGGGCTGACTAGATCTTAGTTTGACCAAACCCGTTGGATCAAACCGGCTAGAAACAGAGTCTTTATCACATAGACATAAAATCAACATATTCATTACATGTTATTTTAATAAAACTTCTAACATGTGAATTAGATTATATATACCCAAAACCCCGTTTGACTAAAAGGATATTAAATTAAACTACGATCTCGTCTTATAATTTCTAACATGTGAGAAATAATAATTTAATGAAAAACCTTTTTAATTAAATATTTTACTTATTAATATTTCTCGCTTGCTAATTATTACAAAACGCGATAAAAATGACGATAACTCAAAAACCGTCACAAGTCCCAAAGTGGGACCCACGGGCTGAGTTGGACCGGACCCACATGGGCCTGATTTGGGCCTCACGGCCTGATTTGGGCTCAATGGGCTGTTTTGCCTAAAATTTCTAAAAACCGTTTTCCAATATTTCCCGCATGCTTTAACATATTTAAAACCCGTCAAAACAACAACCAATCAATCAAACATCGACACAACCCAAAGACCAAAACCCGGACCCACCATGGACCAACCCAGACCGGGTCTGAACCGGCCTGGACCGGTCTGGTTGGTCCGGTTCTTGCCCTCTCCACGGTTCACCCAACAAACAACAACAAATTTATTCTAACATGTTTTAAATTATCAAACACCCATTTTAACAACCATCATACAAAAATCATTATTATGAATAATCATCCAATTCAACCATCAATCATACAAAAATCATGATTATAATTAAATCATACTAACATGTCTAGAACACTAACATATTAAAAATTCCATACAACATATAAATCATACTACTTAACATGTTACTACTAAAAATCATTAGTAACCATAATATGAACTAAAACCTAAGAAACTAAGGCTATGTGACATTATATCGTCGAGTAACTCGGAATCGTTACCTTAGCTTAGCTAAAATCAAGTAGCACCAAAATAATAAGAACCAAGAAAATAAGAAACCCGTCTTCTAATCATCTCCTAAAATATATGAGTCACCAAACTCGTCTTCAAAATCTTCCCCTATAAGAAATGACAAGAAAAACATTATTAGACTTAAAACTTTGATTTTCCATAATTAAAGTGTTGAAAACGATTTTGTCGGATTTGAAAATAAACCGTACGTGAAGATGGGGAGCGAAGAGGAGATCCTAGAAATATAAGTTAGGACGGATTTAATTAAGAAATGAAGGTTTTATGAAGGTTTTGCTCAAGAACGACGAAGAACGGATGAAGAACGACGAAGAACGTTCAAGAACGATGAAGAACGATTTATTTGATCTTAAGTTGATTTGTTGTAAAATGAAAAGTTGTTTGTGAGTAAAGTGGGGTGAGGAGTGTCGTGTAATATAGAGCAAACTAGTGAGTTGGGTTTTGAAATTGTGGTTATGGAATTGACCCGGTATAATAATTATATTACCGTAATTAATTAGATATTAAGTTAATTGAATTAAATATCAAGATATTATGTTATTATAATGAAAAGAAATAAAATATCAAGGCTAAGAGAGGAAGAAAAACCGTGTGGTATGGGTGATATCGGGTCAGTTTTGTAAACGATTTGCGTAATTTTCGTTAACTGATCGATAAAGTAAATAAATATCTAGATATTATTATTAGTTTAATCAAAAGAATTAAAATATCTAATGTGAGTGGAACACGATGACACGCGCGTGTGACTCATGCCAAAGTCGAGTTTCGATTTCGTTTCGCGCTTTACGATGAGTCGGGAATAGTTAAATGACGTTCGGTTAAAACCGTAAACGTTATTCTTTAAATTCCGAATAAATTCAAAATAATTATATTAAATTATGATAAATCTTAATAAATCTAAATAAAAATAAATCAAAAATATTATTTTTTTAAATAAAATTTCGGTCCTCAAACTTATGAGGCGAGTCGGGAAAAAGTCAACGGAAGTCAAAGTTGACTGAAAAGTCGAGAAAAGTCGAAGATGACTTAAAAGTCAAGAAAAGTTTATGACGACTTAAAAGTCAAGAAAAAGTCAATGACGACTTTAAAAAGTCAAGAAAAGTCAAAGACGACTTTTGTCAAGAAAAGTCAAAGATGACTAAAAACGGTCTTTTCATGAAATCTCTCAGAAATTCCAAATACGAACGCGGAATTTCAAAATAAGACTCCGAACAAAAATTCCTATTTTAAAAACTTAAGTTCTACTGAAAAGTGTTAGTACATATTTTTACTAGAAAAATTGGTATTTTTCGGGTTGTTACAATCACCCCTCCTTTTAAAAAGTTTCGTCCTCGAAACTTAGGAGAAAGAACGTAACATATATGTAGGTCTATTTCAAAACTGTTCAAATATACTTGTAATATAAATACTGAGTCTTATCAATGGTACGGAAAGTTCTCATCTGCAGTTTAAGAACATCGACGTCCCAAATCAAAGACTTTAAAAGATACATTTTCGCATCAATAAATGAGAAAACTAGTTATCGAACGTCTCCAATAATGAGTCTCAACACTCCTTGACGGTAAAACTACTTGAAATCATAAAACAATTCTAAAAGCTTTTAATTCAAAAACTTCATAGTAAGGATAATAACTCTATTATCTATTCCTAAAATTTCTAACTAAAGCTTATAGTAATATATCTAAGAGAAATGATACTCGATAGAAGGAAATGAATATTCGAAAGAATAAATCGAATAGAAAGAAAAAGAAAGAAGGAAAGAATAAAGAAGAACTAAGGATGAACCCCAATACTATATTCCCTCTATGAAAATTCTAATGTCGATAGTAACTCGACAATACTAACTGTACAAGTAAACTAGTCCTCAAGAGAGTGCAATATATCCTCAACATTTCAATCATCGGATTCCTACCAAGATACTTCATAAGCATGACAAATCGAGTAACAACTCCCAATTATTCAAATTCCATTCGAATCTTCTAAGGTCCATCGAAACTATTAGTGGAAATCACCATCAAAATATTTATAATTAAGGAAACAAGACCGCTAACAACCACAAAGTAAAGAACTTACGATGAAATCCTTTAATCCAACTTATTCCCAAAAATTTATTATCCAAATTATTTACAATAAACCCTCTCATCCTCAAAAGTTGAATCTCAAAACCTCAAAGAGATTAATCACACAATTCTCGATTCCCTTAACTTTTGCCAAACAAAGGGCAATGCGACCGTAATCAATTTATTTATCTCCTCCAAACTCTTAATACATCGGTTTTCGCTTATGTCGATATTCTTCAAGTTGTGTCATCAAATCCTAATTCCACAAAGTATTTATTCCTGTTAGGGTCCAACATTTAACGACAACAAATTCCCAAGTAACATTAAAAATCACTCAACTTTCTAACCATAACTACAACTATTATTAAGCTTATTTCGATCCTCAAAAGATATTTCAACTTCAAGCTTTCATATTTTAAAACCACTAGGAGAATTTCATCCTAAGTTTATCCTCAAATCCTCATAATTATCTAAACACGGAACTAGCTTAATAGGATGGTTAGTTACCATATTCGAAACTTCTTATTTACTCCAAAATAGACATATCATAAGCATGGTCTTCAAACCACTACTAAACTTCTAAGTCCAAAAGACTAAATTACTAATGAGTTAAGAAGTCCTAGCCAACTCATTCGATCTTACACCATCGACTATCATGAACTATTTACACACCATTCATGACAAGTATCTAGCATTAAAATCATTAAACATACCTTACCACACCTTTCTCAAGGATACCAACTCTCACCACCATAGAGTGCAATTAGATCTATACTATTTCCTCGAATCACAAGCTCATTCTAACTAACACTCATATTCCACAAAATTCAAAGTTCTTTCGACTAAGTATAATATACCTCAAACAAATGGGTATGACATCCATAAAATGTTACCAGAGGGAGGTAAGGATACCAATGATAAGATGGAGGAACTATCAAGAGAAATTTTCAAGATGCAAAAAGGTTGGAAGAGAAGGAAGCACCTAGATAGAAAGAAGAGGGCATAATATTATAAGGACGAGAGAATTCGCAGATGAAGAAAGAATTCACTTCAATTAGGCTTTATAAATCTTCAAATCTTCGGTAGAGGATACTCCTTCTAGGTAACACATATTCCACCATAAGGCGTAATATTGCTCCTAGCAATTTGGCTAGCCACCCAAACATAGCCTCCTTGGCAATTGTCTTCTTTATGAGGAGGGACCTGGTTGGCACTAACAACGATCTCTTCTACACGCGGTCCAACCGTCTTCATAAGAAACAAAACAAATTAAGTTACTCCTAACAATTAGCATAAACAATTATACTACAACATAAATCCTAATCTACCCATCCTACCATTCTATCTCACAAGTTTATTATTTTATTAAGGTCAAGTTATTTATACAAGGGTACACAAACGTGCGTCGGGAGCAAAAATGCTCTGATACCAACTGTGACACCCTCAAATTTGCGGAAAGAAAAAAAATTATTTAAATACATAAACAAGGGTGTCATAAATAAAAGGGGTCATTACAAAACGTAAATAATATTCTACAAAAGAAATATACAAGACGGGAGACATATCTCCCGTATAAATACGGAAATGAAACGAGTGTATAATAATATACAATCTAAGAACCGAATATAGGTCCAAGGTCAATACTTCGCTCGCTAGCTCGTCAATGTACCCCAAATATGCAACACCACCTGTTCGACCGCATTAAATATAAACACGGAAGCCACAGTCAGTGGGGAGTAACTCCGAGTTCTCCCAGCCACGAAATGTCGAGTTTAATGAAACATGAAAAACATAAAAGCAATGTATATATACAATACAAAACCTTAACATATATGATATGCTTTTCATGTTATGAACCAGTTAACTAACATATAACCTAGCATATGAGAGCTATCATGTGAATCTGATAATAAATATAACAATAGGTAGGGAAGCTGGTATGCTAGCTCAGAGGTTTCTCTCAGAAACATGGCCATGATACACTCAAACCCTAATCAACACGTAATCATGTGAATCAGTTAACAACCGTTAATCCAAACTCTATCAATCCTAGCCGGCTTGCATCTCACCTTCTAGAACTCATAGAATCATACAAACATGAAAGACCAATACTTCTACAAACATGCATAAGTTCTTAGGACCATCGATAGAAGACTTCTGTAACTCGAGGCTATACCACAAGGTAGGAAAACATCCTAGTCCTAGACTGATCAGACCTAGCGACAACAGCTATTCCGCTCCCCGTCCCATGACATAACCGTCTAGGAGAAACTCTACTAGGCGACCCCCTAAGCAGAGATGGCTAGTACTTAAGCTGGCTCCAGTCCCAAAATGGATAAGGCAGCCATGCCCTGACTTGGATATAAACCCACCAAGCCGGGACACAAAAGCTATCCAGCTGTGAACTCCATATGCTCGTTAAAGATAGTACGTGCCTATCAATGTCATGGTCCAAGCTACTCATTTAGAATTAGTATGGTCAAGACGCCATATACTCATAATTCTCTATGGGTACTTAGTCAACACGACACCAACCATATAATTAAACAGTCACGGGAAAAACATCCTATCATGTGACTAATTTGCATATAAATCATAATCAAATATCATATCGCCTCATATCTACTAAGGCTAATTCAATAATTAAATAAAACCTTACTTGAAGACAAATCCCCGACCCGACTCCCGCGACGGGTCATCAGTCAAATCGGGGCTGACTAGATCTTAGTTTGACCAAACCCGTTGGCTCAAACCGGCTAGAAACAGAGTCTTTATCACATAGACATAGACATAACAATCAACATATTCAATACATGTTATTTTATTAAAACTTCTAACATGTGAAATATTTAAACATTACAAAAACCCGTTTGACTACAAGGATAGCAAATTAAACTATAAACTCGTATTATAATTTCTAACATGTGAGAAATATTAATTTTATGAAAAACCTTTTTAATTAAATATTTTACTTATTAACATTTCCCGCTTGCTAAAAATTACAAAACACGATAAATTAACATTAAACTCAAAAACCGTCACAAGTCCCAAAGTGGGACCCACGGGCTGAGTTTGGGCCGGACCCACATGGGCCTGGGTGGCCCCACGGCCTGTTTTGGGCCAAAATGGCTGTTTTGCTTTAATTTTCTAAAAACCGCTTCTTAAAAATTCCCGCATGCTTTAACATATTTAAAACCCGTCAGAACAACAATTAAACAATCAAACATCGACACAACCCAAACACCAAAAACCGGACCCACCATGGACCAACCCAGACCGGGTCTGAACCGGCCTGGACCGGTCTGGTTTGGTCCGGTTCTCACCACCATTTCCGGCCACCACCACTAATCCACACCAAATTGTTTCCAACATGTTTTAATTAATCAACACCCATTTTAACAACCAATTTAACCATCCATCATACAAAAATCATCATTATGAAAAATCATCCAAATTCATCAAGAACAAACAACATGTTACAAATTCATTAAGAACACTAAACATATTAAAATTTCCTAAACAACATAAAAATCATAACTTAATAAAAATCATCAAAATTCATCAAGAACACTAAACCTATTAAAATTTCCTCAACAACATAAAAATCCTAACTTATGGAAAAATCATAAAAATTCATAAAACATAATAATAACACTCCTTAGCATATTACTAACTAAAAATCCATACATCATAAAAATATGAACCAAAAATAAAGATGAACCAAAATCAAAAGAAACAAAACTAAAGCTAAGTTACTAACTAAAATCATACATAACCATAACATGAACAAAACTAAAACCTATGTGACATTAATTCGTCGAGTAAAACGGAATTGCTACCTTAGCTAGCCAAAACAATTAGCACCAAAATAATAAGAAGTATAATAATAAGAAACCCTCCTACTAATCTTCACCCAAAATATACGAGTCTCCAAACTCGTCTTCAAAATCTTCCCCTATAAGAAAATAACAAGAAAACATTATTAGAACTAAAAATATTAATTTCCATAATTAAAGTGTTGAAAATGATCTTGACGGAAGAATTAAACTGAAACCGTACGTGAAGATGAGGAGCGATAGGAGAGTCTAGAAATAAAATTAGGATGGATTTATTAAGAAACGAGATATTTATGGAAGGTTTGCTCAAGAACTGTGAAGAACAATTGATGAACGACAAGAACACGAAGACGATTAAAGAAGTGATTTTTTGTATCTTTTATTTGATTTATTGTAGTGAAAAGTTGTTTGTGAGTCTGAAGGGTGTTTGGGTGAGCGTGGTAGTTATAGGCACTAAGGATGTCGAGTTTTGAAATTGTTGTTACGTAATTGACGCGCGTTTAATAATTATTTTACGGTAAACGATTAAATATAATTAACGATAAAGTTAATTACACCAAATATCTAGATATTATGTTATTAAAATGAAAAGAAGGAAAATATTAAGCTTTAATAGGAGAGGAAGAGACGTGAGAAATGAAAAGAAAACGGGTCTGTTTTCAAGCGATTGCGGAATTTAAGTTGACAGACCGATAAAGTTACTAATATCTTAGATATTATGATTAGTTTAATCATATTAATTAAAAGATCTAACATGAGTGGAAAATAGGTGACATGGGGCGTGTCAAATGGGTAGGAATCGGGTCTGATTTTTGAGCGATTTGCGTAATTAAACGGACGGATCGATAAAGCTACAAATATCTTAGATATTTGTATTAGTTTAATCGAAACAATTAAAATATCTCAAGTGAGTGGAAAACGATGACATGGGCGTGTGACTCATGCCAAAGTCGAGTTTCGATTTTTGTTTCGGGATTTACGATGAGTCGGGAATAGTTAAATGATTCCCGGGTTTAAACCGTAAAACCTTATTATAAATTCCGAATAAATTCAAAATAATTTTATTAAATTATCATAAATTCTAATAAATCTAAATAAAAATAATCAAAAATATTATTTTTTTAAATAAAATTTCGGTCTTCAAACTTATAAGGCGAGTCGGGAAAAAGTCAACGAAAGTCAAAGTTGACTGAAAGTCGAGAAAAGTCAAAGATGACTTAAAAGTCAAGAAAAGTTTATGACGACTTAAAAGTCAAGAAAAGTCAATGACGACTTTAAAAAGTCAAGAAAAAGTCAAAGACGACTTAAAAGTCAAGAAAAGTCAAAGATGAATAAAAACGGTCTTTTCATGAAATCTCTCAGAAATTCCAAATACGAACGCGGAATTTCAAAATAAGACTCGGAACCAAAATTCCTATTTTAAAAACTTAAGTTCTACTGAAAATTGTTAGTAAATATTTTTTACTAGAAAAAGAGGTCTTTCGCGTTTGTTACACATGGTTAATCTCAATCATATGAATAAAAGATGACGTACCAACAGGAATGACGCGGCCTGATTTTACGTCTTCAGCATACACGGGGCAGTTTCGCCTCCAATGCCCAGACTTGTGGCAATGGTGGCACTCCACGTTATCTTTGCTCTTTGTCTTGCCTTGTGAGCTACCGCTAGTCTCACCAGGCCCACTCTTGACCTTTCCTGGCTTTTTGAACTTTTGCTTCCCTACAGCTAGGTCAGCTTGAGCCTTGCCCTTACCCCTACCCTTGTTGTTAATCATGAGAACGTCCTGTTTCATGCTCACACTCAATTTCAGATCACTGTCGGTCTGTACGAGAAGTGAGTGGAGCTGATGAAGACTTTTCTTCATATCATTCATATAGTAATTTGCCCTGAAAAGGGCAAAACTATCATGAAGTGAATGGAGCACACGATCAATAATGATCTTCTCATCGATTTTACAACCAAGAGCCTCCAGCTTCTCGACATTCTCGATCATAGCAAGAATGTGTGGGCTAACCGCTTGGCCCTTCTGGAGTTTCGCTTCAAAGAAGCGACAGGTGTACTCATAGCTAACGATCCTCGGAGCTTTCGAGAACTCGTTAGAGAGAGTGGTGAAAATCTTGTTTGCACCCTGGGCTATGAATCGCCTCTGCAAATTGGATTCCATTGCAAAGATGAGTACGTTCTTTAACGCACCCGCCTCCATAACGAAATCACTATAAGCAAGTGATTCATTTGCTCCTGCATTGGGGCCTGGGTTAGTCGGTAGTGGCTCAGTCAAGTACTTGAGCTTACCGTCAGCAATGGCAGCATTCCGTAATGCCGCCTCCCAGTCCGCAAAGTTGGACCCATCATTCTTCAGTCGCGTGGACTGATTCATGTTGTCCATAAAGATCTTTAGCCAGGACTCGCGAGCGAGTGTAGCACTTGGCATTGGGTCGTCTGTACGTCCAGCCATTTGTTATTTTAAGCAGTTATATCTGTATATAACGGATTCAAGAAACTGTGAAAAGAAGAAAAATTATGATAAGTTTCATCGTTTTAAAAATTAAGTCTTAATGCAAAAACTGTTTAATGCGATGACTCAAGCATTTATACAATTGACCTCCCTCAAGAATTATATAAATGATCCCAAGACTCAATTTCTGTAAATTGATAAGCCAACCTTTTGGCTAATTCTACCTTTAGAATTCTCGGTCGATAAATTTCTGTAAATTCTATCTTTAGTCCATTATAATCCCGAGATATTACTCGGACTACAATGTTGAGGTAAAATAGGTCAACACTCACTACTTACCCAACGTAGAAGGGGTCATATTATGACTTCCGACGAAGAAGGGGTTCATAGAAGTTTTTCCTATAAAGACTAATCTCAATTTTCATTTTAGAGGAAGATCCCATCATCTTAAATTTAATTCATTTTAAGTGAACAAATTCTAGCATTTCGTGAATGATTTAGACTAAGGTGATGGCCCTATGAACGAGTGACATCTGTATGTCTATGATGAAAATTCAAACTATATGAAACATTTTTCATGCAATTTAGGTGGTTTGGTTTAGGCGGAATATGATGCAGTTATTTAACATGTGAATGAAAAACAAAAGAATGGAAAAATACGTAAACTATTACAACGGTCCTAGTGTGGCCTATCTACCAAAATGAACAGTAAATACAAGTTTGGAATCCATCCTTATGGACCCGAGAAGCTTGACTTTGTCTCATCTTGGTCCATGTAGCGGGAGTGAGCATCCGATCTCCGTCTCTAGTCTTCTTTAAAATTACATTTAAAAATTACAAAATAAACCTATTTACATTCTAATTCCAAAACATAATTAAAAGAAAAATAAAAGGAGATTCGAGATCTCAAAATTACAACCAAACCATGTTTTCATCATTACGAAAACATGATTAACTAAAGCCACACTAGGTATTACATTTTTCAACCAATTGCAAAAATACGTAAAATAAACCATTCATTCATTCATTCAACAAAAATAAAATGCATCAACTATATAAATTAATACTACAAAACATAATTCATTAATTATGTTGATTAATTATCCAAACCACCATTCAAACCGATCAAAATTATGTGACAATTCCTTAATTGCCCACAACAATTTTAATCTTCCATAATCCATGTTTATTTTAAACCTTTTTAAAATAATCGGGTATCCTTATTGTGAACCTTTCACAATAACAAACAAACAAACATTATCTTTATAATGTCAAAAAACAAAAAAAAAAAAATTTTTTTACGCATCACTGTTCACGTGAACAGTACCAATACAAATTTTTTTTTTATTTTTTTTATTTTCCACGGTTTAAACAAAAACAACCGGAAAAACAAATTAAAAAAAAACATCAAAAAACCTGCTGCTACTGAAAAAACAAGAATTTTTTTTTTTTTTTTTTTTTGAACAGTAGCAGCATACGGATAAAAAAAACGGTGTTGTCAAAATTGCTAGATCGGTACAAAATTCAATATCTAATCGTTATTATATATTGATTCAAACTAGATTATTCAATTTAACCTTTTAAAAAGAACATCTAAATCATGATTAAATCGATTATCCTTATATTCATTTAATCACAATCGCTTTGAACATCATTAAAATTGAATCATTACTCAAGAATTATCAATTTAAAACAATGAGACCGAAAACAATAGCAACAACAAAAATCAAAACAATTCCATCTTATTTTAATTCAATCCTTATCAAATTAAAACAACCACAAATTTATTATATTGAATTTTAACCTATTAAAATAACAATATCAATAAATCATCAATGGAAAAAACAAAACCCTAAAAAAAAAACACACGGCTACAAAAAAAAAAATTCCAGCCGTGACAATATTTTTTTTTCCGGTAAAATCAAATTTTTTTCTCAAATTTATATTTCATAAAAATGAAAAACATATAATATAATTTTGTAGCCAAAAGCTCTGATACCACTTGTGGGAAATAACTGCTTACATCCCCTTAAAATTTAGGATTATAACAAAATTATATAATATGAATTGCTAGTCATAAATATGAAAGCGATATAAAATATAGAGAAACGAATTAAACCTTTGGTCCTTAGCAAAATCGGCCTAAGAACAGATATCAAAATAGATATCCTCCTAATTGTCTCACCCAAGATAGATCGAGATATGCCCTTCTCCTTTGCTAGAATGATCGATTCAAAGTTACTGTTAACTTTTTAGGTTTTGTGTTTAGTGTGTGATGGAGGCACAAGTTGAGAGAGTAGAAAATTAGGTTAGAATTTTTCTCCTGTCCTCTTTTTTCTCACGGCAAGCATAGGGTTTTATGAGGAGTTTTGTCTCCTCAAAACCACTACCCATGGACCGAAAAACCCGAGTGTATCTGGACACTTTTTCCGGTCATTTTAGCTTCTAATATAATGTAATACATTATAATCGTCATTAGTCAAAGACCGACATTATAATACATCATTAATTATAAATATCCGTATATTTATAATTTTCCAATTAATTATAACGGTTTATGTTTAATTAGCTTACATTATATACAACAATTAAATATAACATTTTATATTCAATTTACGAATTACAGTTAATTCGTCTCAGCTAAATTTATTTAATCATTATTAAATAATTATATCATCATCACATTGACTAACCTTTTAGTCAAAAACACCGACTAACCTTTTAGTCATTTAATAAGGCATCAATATGATTATTTTCTCAAATAATCACATCTCTCAATCACATCCTTTAGGTGTGACTTTTAGGGACAAGTTGATCACCGCCATCTGTATGACGATAACGTCAAACTTATCTAGCAAGCCAACCGTTATCGATAAACGTTAATCAACTGATTACAATACAAAGTATACCCTGTGAACCTACAGAGATTTATTTATGTTATTGCACTAACTGTGGAGGACACTGGCTCCAACAATATCTATATGTATGCATGCTCTATTTTTGTATTTCCTTCTATGTACGTTTAATGTGATATGGCTGGGAGAACCCGGAGTTACTCCCCACTGATTGTGGCGTTCATGTTTTTCATGAATGAACAGGTTGCTTGCATGGATGGCTTTTTGCTTATGCTATTTTGGGTTCGGGTGTGAGCTAGCGGGCGTTGTCCCTGGAAGTTTCACCTCTAGACGTTGTTTAGCTAGTTGCTAATTACTTTGTCTTTTGTTAACACTTTGAGAGACTACGTCTCTTGTGGTATTTTTATTTAGTTTGTAATATTTTGACACTCCTCGTTTTATTTAACTTGCATGTATAAAAGTTTTTAAAATACCGTATTTCCGCATATATATTCACATGCTTGTATGTTTTATATTTCCGCATTCGCGAGGGTTGTCACAGTTGGTATCAGAGCTTTATCGCTCCCGACGCACACACGTGAACCCTAAACTTAAATCACTTGACCTTGAAATAATAAATGAGAGATGGGTAGACTTAAGGACCTAAGTTGGTAGTCTTTGGTGTACTTGATGTTTGTTAGGTTCTAACTTGTTTGTTGATTGTGTTGAGTGATGTTATGTTTATTTATATCTACCGTCTTAAGGTGGATCACGTGTTACCTAGAAGAAGTATCCTCTACCGAAGATTTGAAGATTTACAAGCCTAATTGAAGTGTATTTCTTCCTCATCTATGAATTCTCTCGTCCTTATTATATTATGCTCTTTTCCTTCTATCTAGGTGCTTCTTTCTCTTCCTTCTATCCAAGTGCTTGTTTATCATCTAACGTCTTCTCCCCTTGGAGATTACTCTTGTTACTTCCCTCCTCCTTATCAATTGGTATCCTTACCTTACTCATGTAACATTTTTATGGATGTCATGCCCATTTGTTTGTGGTATATTATACTTGGTCGGAAGAACTTTGAATTTTGTGGAATATTAGTGTTGTTAGAATGAATTTGTGATTTGAGGAAAATGGTGTAGATCTAAATTCACCCTATATTGATGATTGGTTGTAACTCTAAGGAAAAGTAGTAAGATAAGTTTGATGATTTTAATGCTTGATGCTTGCCATGACTTGTGTGTAAATAGTTCATGATATTCGATGGTGTAAGTTTGAATGAGTTGGTTATGACTTCTTAACTCATTAGTGATTTAGTCTTTTGGATTTAGAAGTTTAGTATTGTTTTGAAGACCATGCTTATGATAGGTCTAATTGGTGTAAATAAGAAGTTTTGAATGATATCTTGAGGTGCGAAATACTTTTGAGGTTAAGTAACGTCCTGTGACACCCTCAAATTTGCGGAAAGAGAAAAAAATAATTTAACTAAATAAAAGATGAGAATACATAACAAGGTGTCTTAAATAAAAAGGTTCATAACAAAAAGGAAATAATATTATACAAAAGAAATATCCAAAACGGGAGACATATCTCCCGTATAAATACGGAAATAAAAGAGTGTATTAGAATATACAATCCTAAGAACCGAATATAGGTCCAAGGTAAATACTTCGCTCGCTAGCTCGTCAATGTACCCAAGTATGCATCACAAACCTGCCAACCGCACCAAATATAAACACGGAAGCCACAGTCAGTGGGGAGTAACTCCGAGTTCTCCCAGCCACGAAATGTCGAGTTTAAAAACATGAATAACATAAAAGAAATGTATATGGCAAATACAAAACTTTAACATATATGATATGCTTTTCATGTTATGAAACAATTAACTAACATATAACCTATCATATGAAAGCTATCATGTGAATCTGTTAACAATTTATAACACGAGGTAGGGAAGCTGGTATGCTAGCTCAGAGGTTACCTTTAACATGGCCATGATACACTCAAACCCTAATCATACGAACTATCATGTGAATCAGTTAACAACCGGTAATCCAAACTCTATCAACCTTAGCCGGCTTGCATCTCACCTTCTAAGATTCATAGAATCATCAAACATGAAAGACCAATACGTCTAGAAACAGGCATAAGTTCTTACACATCAATAGTCGACTTCTGTAACTCGAGGCTATAACACAAGGTAGGAAAACATCCTAGTCCTAGACTGATCAGACCTAGCGACAACAGCTATTCCGTTCCCCGTCCCATGACATAACAGTCTATGAGAAACTCTACTAGGCGACCCCCTAAGCAGAGATGGCTAGTACTTAAGCTGGCTCCATTTCCAAAGTGGAACTAGGCAGCCCTGCCCCGACTTGGATATAAACCCACCAAGCCGAGACACAAAAGCTATCATCAGGTGAACATATACTCGTTAAAGACAGTACTTGCCTATCTATGTCATGGTCCAAGATACTCATTTAGAACTAGAATGGTCAAGACGCCATATACTCATAATTCTCTATGGGTACTTAGTCAACACGACACCAACCATATAATCAAACAGTCACGGGAAAAACATCCTATCATGTGACTAATTGCATATCAATAATAATCAAATATAATATCGCCTCATATCTACTAAGGCTAATTCATTAATTAAATACAACCTTACTTGAAGACAAATCCCCGACCCGAGTCCCGCGACGGGTCATCAGTCAAAACGGGGCTGACTAGATCTTAGTTTGACCAAACCCGTTTGGTCAAACCGGCTAGAAACAGAGTCTTTACACATTAGACTTAGACATAAAATCAACATATTCTTTACATGTTATTTTATTAAAACTTCTAACATGTGAAATATTAAATCTTACGAGAACCCGCTTGACTTAAAGTATATCAATTTAAACTACGATCTCGTATTATAATTTCTAACATGTGAGAAATAATAATTTTATGAAAAACTTTTTAATTAAATATTTTACTTATTAATATTTCCCACTTGCTAAATATTACAAAACACGATAAAAATGACGATAACTCAAAAACCGTCACAAGTCCCAAAGTGGGACCCACGGGCTGACTTTTGGGCCGAACCCAACAGGGCCTGAATGGGCCCACGGGCCTGTTTGGGCTGTTTTGGCAGATTTTCTAACTTTTACTAAAACCGTTTCTTAATATTTCCCGCATGCTTTAACATAATTAAAACCCGTCAAAACAACAACCAAACAATCAAACATCGACACAACCCAAAGACCAAAACCCGGACCCACCATGAACCAGCCCAGACCGGCCCTGGACCGGGCCTGAACCGGCCTGAACCGGCCTGGTTTGGGTCCGGTTTAGGCTGATTTTTCCAGCCCCTTTACACGGTTCTCACAACTCCCATTTCCAAATTAATTCTAACATGTTTTAATTATCAAACACCCATTTTAACAACCAATTTAACCATCCATCATACAAGAATCATTATTATGAACAATCATCCAAATTCATCAAGAACAACCAACATGTTATAAATCCATAAAACACAATAATAACCACTACTTAACATGTTACTAACTAAAAATCCTTAAATCATAATAACATGAACCAAACAAAAGATGAACCAAAAATAAAAGAAACAAAAGCTATGTAACATATATCCGTCGAGTAACTCGGAATCGTTACCTTAGCTAGACAAGTCAATTAGCACCAAAATAAGAAGTATAAACCAAGAAACCTTCCTACTAATCTTCACCCAAAATATACGAGTCTCCAAACTCGTCCTCAAAATATTCCCCTATAAGAAATGACAAGAAAACATTATTAGAACTTAAATTTGATTTTCCATAAATTAAATGTTGAAAACGATTTTGACGGACTTGAAAATAAACCGTACTAGAAGATGGAGAGCGAAGAGGAGATTCTAGAATTATAAGTTAGGACGGATTTAATTAAGAAATGAAGATTTTATGAGGATTTTGCTCAAGAAAGATGAAGAACGGATGAAGAACGCTCAAGAACACTCAAGAACGATTAAAGAAAGTGATAATTTGATCTTAATTTGATTTGTTGAAAAATGAAAAGTTGTTAGTGAGTAGTGGAGTGGAGGGAGCCGTGTAAATATAGGCAAAAATGGATGTCGGGTTTTGAAATGGTTGTTACGGAATTGACTCGCGATTAATAATTATTTTACGGTAATCGATTAAATATAATTCGATATTAAGTTAATTAAATTAAATATCAAGATATTATGTTATTATAATCAAAAGAAAGACAAATATCGAGTCCTATTAGAGGACCTAGAAACTGTGTGGTATGGTGAAG
>JAIUZE010013159.1:0-32077 GCA_022085475.1 Heliosperma pusillum
TTTGCTATGAATTTGTTAACCTCTAATTCCACTTATGAATGATTATTAGTTACAAGCGTAAACAAATATTCCTTACAATATCGTCAATTTTAGTCAAGCGCTCAATTGTATCGAGATTGTAGATTAAAGCGATAGAATTTAGCAAAGATAAACGAATGAAGAAAACAAGCGTTGCTTCACTTTGGTTCATACAAATTTAGTCTTTTATAACTCAACGATGATGAAAAGCATACGAATTGATAAATTATAATTGCTACAATGAAATAGATAAACAAACAAAATATTCATTCATCTAATCTAGCAATGGTTAATTAACTAATGACAACTAGTTAATCATTCTAGGTGAATAAGTAACAAACCAACAATAATGCAAACTAAATTTGATACTTTAATAATGAAATAGAAATAGAGTAAGAGTCTTACAATTCAAACTAACTTGGCTTCAAGAACTTGTTCCAAGATGTAGAATTTAGCCTTCCATACAAAATAACTAAAACAAACTAGAAATTGAAAGTATTTTCTATGTATTATGATGATTAAAAGATGGGAGAAGATGTGTGTAATTTGATCAATACCATCTTCTTATATAGGTCTTCAAAGAGCATCTTCGTAAAGCCAATTTAAGCCTCATAAAGCCTCATAAAATGTGAGCATAATTGCCGATTAAAGAAGAATTAGAAGAAGAGTCGTCGAAATCCAATGCTGAGCCGCGCCACGCGGCTAGTGGAACAGCCATATTTGCCGCGCCCCGCGGTATTTTGCTTCACCTAGCGGCTCTCTTGTGCGACGCTTCCTCTTCTTCACTTGCTTTCGCGCTTTGACCTTGATCTTTGGGCTTTGACTTGTCTTTAATCCACAATCCTTTAGCTCTTATTAACCCATTACTTGGCATGAATTTAGTCCAACACATAAGTGTAAAAATGTCCAAATCACTCTCCAAACTCAGAATGCGATTCTCGAACATGACACCTACACATTAAACCGAAATTGCGTAGAAACACATCCAAACAATGCAACTACTACCAAAATGCATTAATGAGCTAAAATAACTATAAATAACATATATCAAGGCTAAATTAGCTAAGAATTGGGTTGGTAAATACGGTATAAAACCGTTACATCAGATTCCCCCACACTTAGATCTTACTCGCCCTCGAGTAAGCTCAGCTAGACTAAGAACATACTAACACTTTTAATCACAAGTTAACAAGTTCTAATAGAGAAATGCAAGTTCAAATGAAAGGTTTAGGAAACCGTAACAAATGCATGGGATACTCAAGCCGCTTCTAACAAGCATCAAGTTCAACAAAGAGTGCCTTGTCAAGCCTAATGGGTTAGTAAACACTAATACTCGCCACAACCATCACACAAACTTCGATCAATCAACATGGAGAAAATTTATTTTGTTAGATTTGGTCTTTTGAGCACAATATACATTACTTTGGGTATTTGAAACATTTAATTTCACTTGGCAATTTTAGAAAATCCATTGATTTGGTAGATGTGTCACTCCACTCTTAATCCACTAAAATCACCATTTGTTCAACGTCGAGACTCGGTCCTTTTGATCCAAACTCTTGGTGAAATCAATGATTTGAGCTCCATACTCGTCATCCTTTAGCTTACCACGGGACTCGTCCTTAGCAAACGTGAAAACAAGCATCTCATGCTAACATATAAATATATGAATTTCAACTTGATAGACATTTGTTTTTTTGCACTGTAACACAATTGTTTTTAACCATAGAGCAAAAATAACATGGCTCTTGGAAACATAGCTTCCCAAACCCACTTCGCAATATGAGAACAATCCACTTTATTTGTGATTGATTTTGTTTTGTTTTGTTTTTTGGGAATAATGGAGGATATGTTGATCAAACTACATTTTTGTGACAATCATGACCATCAAAGGCATGTTCATACCACTAAGGGTCCAAGGTGAACTCCAAGTTGAACTCAACTCGTCAAAATGGGCACAAGTATTAACCATGCAAGTGTTAAAACACCTAATTCAAATATGTGAACTACATTTCTAAACTAGAAAATATCAACTAAGTTCATGAAAAAGTAAGGTAATTCCACCATGTTTATTACTGAAATGCAACTACATGACTAAATGTAACTAATATGCAACTATAGACCACCACAATGAGCTAAAAGCCTTCCCCCACACTTGAAAATGACATTGTCCTCAATGACAAAATAAGGGATGGAGAAAAAGAAAGGGGAGGGTATAGAAATTACCGAGCAAAAGAGAGCATCCAAACTTGCAATTGCGCTCTCATCATCATCCTTTTAGCATCAATTGGTGGACTCAAACTAAATATTCAAAATTAGATGCACACATTAAAACATTAAAAACCGGGTTTCCTCCCATAAGCATTGGTTTAACGTCCCGCGCGACGCATGTTCAAGCTTAAGAACTAAGTATGGGGTCACAAAGCACTACCCCTTCAATAAGAAAAATATCATTCAATTAAGAGCGGAACATGTCAATGCTCTTTGGAGAAGATCATATAGTATAGAAAAAGAGTTGGTAAAGACATTATAACAAATTATGATAAAAAGAAACCATACACGACTCATAATTATATAAGCATGAACATCATACTCATCATGTCCTTTGGGTATTTCAAAAATAATCACAAAGTCATGGTATGTTTCTTTCTCAAATTGGGTCATCTTAACCAAGTTGCTCTTTTCCCCACTCCAATAAAAAGTGTCATCCAAATCCCATAAGATATCACCCAAGTCACCACCCAAAGCGTCGTCATCAAATTGCGGGGGTAAGTTAAAATATACTTTGGGCTCACGATAAGACAAAGTGAAATCAAAGTCATTAGTCTCTCCCTCGTTATAAATTTGAACACTCACATCAAGAATAAGAGACATAGGATAATCATTATTGTTCACAACATCACTTGGACTCAATTCCAGGCTCGGTGAGGTTTTAAAGCAAGGATAAAGATTAAGAGTAGAAGTGGTCATTTCTAAATGTCGGGAATTCTCTACCAACAGATCAAAAACATCCCATTTTTCATCATGTCTTAAATTAAAGAAACCACCGTCACATTTTGCTTGCAAATCTATTTGAGTCTCTTGGTTGAAATTATAGAAAACTCAAATCCAAAATCCTTGACTCTTGCCCAGATATGGGTGTGGTCTACCAAATACTCTTCTAGCCTTTCAAAGTAGTGATAAAGTAAATCATGCTCTTGTTGGGGGAAATGGAAGTACATTTTCTAAACTAAAAGGACAAAAGACCCTTAATTAAAACAATATTTATAAAAAAATATTACACAAACACACAAAAAAACAATGCCTTCCCCAGCAACGGCGCCAAAATTTGGCTAGACTTTTCGTGAGTCTCCAAATTAATATTTTTATCCACTACAAACTCAAACTAGTAGTAAGTGTAAGTAGGGGGTCGATCCCACAAGGAAGGTGTTTGTTTATTGTGAGTTTATGCAACTAGTTCTAAGGTAACCAATTTGGGGGGTTTGATATGTCGATATTCTAAGTCTACTAAAATAAGAATGAAATAAAATATAAAGACAATATAAATAATTGAAAATGTATAACAAATACGAGAATGATTTTTGAACCAAGTAATTTCCACCAATAAGTTATGAATTGATCATTGACTCTTCTACTCTATTTCAATATTGAATACTTTGCTATTAATTTGTTAACCTCTAACTCCACTTATGAATGATTATTAGTTACAAGCGTAAACAAATATTCCTTACAATATCGTCAATTTAATCAAGCGCTCAATTGTATCGAGATTGTAAATTAAAGCGATGGAATTTAACAAAGATAAACGAATGAAGAAAACAAGTGTTGCTTCACTTTGGTTCATACAAATTTAGTCTTTTATAACTCAACGATGATGAAAAGCATACGAATTGATGAATTATAATTGCTACAATGGAATAGATAAACAAACAAAAGATTCATTCATCTAATCTAGCAATGGTTAATTAACTAATGACAACTAGTTGATCATTCTAGGTGCATAATTAACAAACCAACAATAATGCAAACTAAATTTGATAATTTAATAATTAAATAGAAATAGAATAAGAGTCTTACAATTCAAACTAACTTGGCTTCAAGAACTTGTTCCAAGATGTAGAACTTAGCCTTCCATACAAAATAACTAAAACAAGCTAGAAATGGAAAGTATTTTCTATGTATTATGATGATTAAAAGATGGAAGAAGATGTGTGTAATTTAATCAATACCATCTTCTTATATAGGTCTTCAAAGAGCATCTTCGTAAAGCCAATTTAAGCCTCATAAAGCCTTATAAAATGTGAGCATAATTGTCGAATTAAAGAAGAATTAGAAGAATCATCGGAATCCAATGCTGAGCTGCGCCACGCGGATTTTTTCCGCTCCACAGGGCTTGTGGAACAGCCATATTTGCCGCGCCCCGCGGTATTTTTCCGCGCCTAGCGGCTCTCTTGTGCGACGCTTCCTCTTCTTCACTTGCTTACGCGCTTTGACCTTGATCTTTGGGCTTTGACTTGTCTTTAATCCACAATCCTTCAGCTTTTATTAACCCATTACTTGGCATGAATTTAGTCCAACACATAAGTGTAAAAATATCCAAGTCACTTCCCAAACTCGGAATGCGATTCTTGAACATGACGCCTACACATTAAACCGAAATTGCGTAGAAACACATCCAAACAATGCAACTGCTACCAAAATGCATTAATGAGCTAAAATAACTATAAATAACATAATATCAAGGCTAAAGTAGCTAAGAATTGGGTTGGTAAATACGGTATAAAACCGCCACATCATGTATGTTGAGTCACGAACCTTCTCAAGTACATGTCGCTAATGGTGAGATGCAATCCCTTAGTGCGTATGTGGTTGCCAAGGGGAGTCTTCCCCGAGTTAATATTGTATGACGATAATATAACAAATGTTTCACATGTTTACTTAATGTTATTATAAAATGCCTACTTATACTTCACATGATATGATTGTATGTATGATGTTATATGCTTATGTATTTGCTTATATACGTTTTGATGTGATATGGCTGGAAGAACCCGGAGTTACTTCTCACTGACTGTGGCATTCATATTTATGAATGAATAGATTGTTTGCAGATTCTTATCTTTTGGGGTTCTTGAGTGAGCTAGCGAGAGATGGCCTAAGACGATTCACCTTGACGTTCGATGCTAGTTTACTAGACATTTATTTTAGACTTGACTACGTTTTGAGAAACTGTGTCTCCGTTATTGTATTTGTACTTTGATTTTGTTCATTTGACTTTCGTAAAAAGGTTTTTAAAACCTCATACTTTCCGCAACTTATGCACTAGGTAGCACAAAAACTGACACGGACACGACACGGACACGTGATAAGGCATCTCGTGAAATTTAGGATACGGGACACGACATTTAAATTTAATAAAATATATATTTTACAATTATAAATAACGTACGATTTTATTTTTATATGGTATTTGATATTAAATGTAAATAATTGAAGCTAAAATTTGACTTTGACTATAATTTATTCTCATTTCCTACCCAACTCATCTTCTAATCAATCTCTTTTAGTCTTTCAACCTCTCATTCCTTATTTCTAGGTGTATGTGTGTCCGTGTGTCCGATACGGTGTCCGACACGGGACGGCTAGTTAGAAGAGGTGTCCGTGCTACCTAGCTTACGCATGCTTATTAGTTTTAAATTTCCGCGTTTTTCGAGGGTTGTCACATGTCCGGATTATTATAACAAGTTCACTTAGCTGGCAAGTTATACGGACGATATGTAGTGGAGTCAGAAGGCTCTCGCGGACAAGTTCAATAAGAGGTTGGTCTTTAGAGTCCTGGATAAACTACCTCCGGGGGTGGTTTTCGACCAAAAGGATGCGTATGATAGAGCTGGGCAGGCAGAGCGTAGGGCCGATATGACCAGAGAAGTGAAAGAGGCTATGAGCGGGAAGAGGAAGGCGGAGAGAGAAGGGGGAGGCAACTCCACCTACAAGAGGGCTAACTACACTCATACCCGATCTTATTCATGAGGTGATGGCTACGGCAAAGGGCAGCAGCATGGGGAAAGAGGTGGTCGAGCAGCTAGCTAGTCTTCGGGGATTATGTGTCATTGTTGTGGTGGCTTAGCGCACAAGAGGTTTGTATGTCCCACTGCTTTGGATGGAGGAAGTTATCAGTCATCGTACTAGATGACTTATTCTCAAGGTCATAGGCACAACATAGCCCGTAGTCGTCCTTCGGGGTCGTGGAGTAGGCAAGGGAACCATAGTGCGAATGGCAGCAACTAAAACCGCAATGGTGGAAGGTATCAGCGCCCGAATAATAATGTGAACCAGGGTTCAGCATCGAAGTCTATAGTGTCAGCTGGTATCGTGCAAGGAGGGGTCAAAAGAAGAGTGGCAAACTGTTCATGATGGACAAGCAAACAACTAAGGATGACACGCAAGTGGTGACTGGTACTTTTCTCGCTAACAATATTCCGTCTTGTTTTATTTGATTCGGAGTGACTCATTATTTTGTGTCTAAGAGTCATATGTTGATGTTGGGCCTTGGGGAGAGCGAATCTGTAATGGATGAGGTATTCATACCGTCTGGGGAGTCTGTATCTTGTTGTAAATTGTTCAGGAGCATGTCCATGATTGTGGGAGTGGTAGACTTTCATATAAATTTATTTGAATTTCCTTTAGAAGGGTTGGAGGTCATTGTCAGGATGGATTGGTTGGGGAAGTATTAAGCTAGTATTGATTGTCATCAAAAGAAGGTGTCTTTAACGGGTCCTAAAGGAGTTAGAGTGTTGTACCATGGATTTGTAATGAAGCCAAAAGTCAAGTTGATTTGGCGATTACCTTAAAGTCTTACCTGAGCAAGGGGTGTTTAATGATTTTGTGCCATGTGAGGGATACCAGAATGGAAGAGCCATCGGTAGCACAGATAGAGGTGGTGAACGAGTTCGAGTATGTTTTTCCGGATCAAATACTGGATTACCTCCGAAGAGGGATATTGATTTTAGCTTGGAATTGAAGCCAGGAATAGGACCTATCTTTAGGCCCCGTACCGTATGGGTCCTAAGAGTTCAAAGTATTAACGAAGCAGTCGAATGAGTTGCTAGGTAAGGGGTACATAAGGACTATTGTTTCGCCGTGGGATGTGCCAGTATATTTCGTAAAGAAGAAGTATGGCAGTTTACGGTTGTGCATTAAATATCGTGAACTAAACCTTGTTACGGTAAAGAATAGGTATCCATTACCTAGGATTGATGATTTGTTCGACCAGTTAAGTGGGGCTGGATTGTTCTCGAAGATTGATTTGAGGTTAGGTTATCATCAGCTGAGGATCAAGGATGGTGGCATTCGAAAGACAACTTTTCGTTTGAGGTATAATCACTATGAGTATGTGGTAATGTCTTTTGGGTTAACTAACGCACAAGCAGTATTCATGGACCTTATAAGCCAGAATTTTAGTCCATTCTTGGACCCTTTCGTGGTGTTCATCGATGATGATGCGTGTATTTTGTATAGACTTTCTAGTCCATGTATTCACGCATTTCTATGTCATTTAGGTGATATTATATCACTATATGCCCCTATTTGGCTACTTTGTACTTTCATTACTATTTTGTAGGTACAAGCTGCGTAGTAGCGGAAACCGAGCCAAAGCAGTCCACTTTGCATGCATTTAGGAGAATGGAAGGAACGAGACGGGAGCTCTTGCATGGGGAAGCGTGAAAGCGTTCATCATCAAAGCCCAAAGTCATGATTCACGCTATGTGCCAAGCCAAAAGACCTCGATCGATTATATATTTGGTCGATCGAGGAACATTGAAGTGAAAAGTTTCTCGATCGAGTTGTCCTGTGCTCGATCGAGTAGAAGCTGCTGAAAAGTTGCTCGATCGAGTAGATCAATTGCTCGATCGAGTGATTGCCTCCAATAAAGTCCTCGATCCAGTGGTTATTTCCCTCGATCGAGTGGATCCTATCACGGGCTTTAAGTCCATTAGGTTAATTAGGTTTAGAGTCGTGTTATACACTATATATGACTCTTATTTACGTCATTAGTGAGGCAGCACTTATTATTCAGTAATTAGTAGACATTAATCCTTCTTTAGTTTCTGAACTTTTAATCTTTAGTTTTCATTCGGGTTTATTCGACGTGGATTGTTCTTTACGCCGGATTGCTAAGATTGTAAACGATATCTCTCTTTTACTCGTACCTTTATCTTAATCTTAATTACTACTTGCTCTACTTAACTGCTGTGTTATTATTGTTTATGCTTATTAACTACGATTTTATTATGTCTATCGTCATATGTTTAATCGTCTTTGTTAGCATAGTTAATAGCATGAGTAGCTAATTCTCTTGTATGTTAGGATGAGGGAAACTGTAGTAGAGGCATGTTAGGATAGATTAGTTTAGTTAGTCTTGAATATGAGAATCAGTCTAAGCAATTTAATTGAGGTTTAGTCGAATGAGTATACGCAGGAGACTAGGCTAGGTAGTTAACCCCGACCTGGATCGAGAGATTGGAAGGGAAGGCTTGCTTAGAATTGATAGGTGACTCCTAAGAGGATGAGAGTTAATTAGGAAAATCCCTAGGGTGGTTCGAGACCGAGAGGAGAAAACCATTGCCCTTCTCATTGATAGATTGACTGACTTAGTTGACCCATAGATGCCGATACTGCAGTAGACCGAATCCTAGCATATTTCTCTTTATCTGATTTATTTCATATTACTTTTTCCCTTTATTTCTCTTTCCTTTAGTCTTATTTAGTTAGTTAAAACAATTTCAAACCCCCAGATTGTTACTGACAGATTTAAATTACAGTTAGTTAGTTTCCTCCCTGTGGAGATCGACCCTACTTCCGCTATCTTCTTAGTTAGTAGATTTAGGTTTTATTTTTGGTGTATAACGACCACATCAGATGATACCCTAGTTTATTCTAAGACTAAGAAAGAGCATCTGGAGCATTTGAGCAGATTTTTTGGTGTATAATGTTGCAGATTTTGAGGGACGACCAGCTTTATGCTAAATTGTCCAAGTGTGTGTTCTGCTTGGAGAAGGTAGCGTTCTTGAGTCATATAATCTCTAAAGTAGGGGTGATGGTTTATCCGAGTAAGATTGAGGCAGTGTTTAATTGGGAGGCACCAAGGAATGTAGCTTAGGTGAGAAGTTTCTTGGGTTTAGCTGGATATTATAGGAGGTTCTTGAAGGACTTCTCAAAAACTGCTAGACCTATGACGACATTAATGAGAAAGCTTTTGCTGGGATGAGAACTGTGAGACGACGTTCCAAGCTTTAAAGGAGTTTTTTACCACAGCTCTTGTCTTAGCATTACCAGATAAGAGTGAGAATTTTGAGGTTTATACGGATGCTTCGAAGTGTGGGTTGGGATGTGTGTTAATGCAGAATGAAAAAGTGATAGCCTATGCGTCGGGCAGTGAAGTCGTCTAAATAAAATTATCCTACTCGTGATTTGGAGTTAGGTGTCGTTGTGTTCAACTTGAAGATTAAGGGGCAATATTTTTATGGAGCTACTTTCAAGGTGTTTTCTGACCATAGAAGTCTGAAGTATATCTTTACCCAAAAGGAGCTAAATATGAGGCAGCAAAAGTGGATGGAGCTTATTGGTGACTATGATGTGGAGATCTTCTATCATGAAGGAAAGGCTAATGTGATAGCAAATGCGTTGAGTCGGAAGAGTGTGCATTTATTATGAACCACAATCTCTTTCATGCAGTTGAGGGATGAGGTAGCGAAGATGGGCATTAATGTGATTCGAAAAGGGGAAGCTACAAGTGTTTTGACGATCGAGTTAGGATTGTATGATGACATCCGAAGCAAGCAGTTAGTTGTTCCTAAAATTCAGCTGTGGAGGAAAGGGGTAGAGGAAGGTACTACTCCTAGATTTTCTATTCATGTCGACGAGAGTGTTTGTTTTGAGGGACGGTGGTGTGTGCCTAATGATGCTGAGCTGAGGAAACTAATTATGACTAAGGCTCATTGTTAGGGATGTCAATAGGGCGGGGTGGGTCGGAGGATGGGTAACCCGCACCCGCATCCGCGAACTATAAAGCGTACCCACACCCGCTAACCCACCAAATTACCTTTCTGCTTATAAATATTTTTTAAAAACAAATCATGAATCTAAACATATTAAGTTTCGTACGACTTATAGAAATATTATCCGTAAAGTGGTATAAGATAATTTTACATTCAATTAACTAGTACATAAGCTACCAAACAAGTCTATTTTATTAGTTTAGCCTTTATCTTTTTAAAATAATCATTTTTTTATAAAAGTTTACTTAGCTATATGTATACTATAGGTGAGTCGGAGATCATTAAGGTGGGTATAAGCAGGGCGGGGACATGCGAGGTAGGTGGTGTGGGGCGGAGTGGGGCGGGGTGGGTACGGGGCGGGACTCATGTAATACTTGCACCCGTCCCACGACCTGCGACGAATGTCACTTTTGATACCTGCCCTCGCCCCACCACCCGTCAAATCATTACCCGCACCCGCCTCAAGTGGGGCGGGTGTGGGGTGAGACCCGCAAAGATCCGCCCCATTGACATCCCTACTCATTGCAGTCCTTATTCAGTTCATCCGGGTTGGGATAAGTTGTATAAGGATTTGAAGAAGACGTTTTGGTGGCCAGGAATGAAGAAAGATGTAGCAACGTTTTTGGGAAGGTGTTTGACATGTCAGCGTGTTAAAGGGGAGCAACAAAGACCGCAAGGTAAGATTAAGTCTCTTGAGGTTTCGGAGTGGAAATGGAAGTCTATACACGGATTTTGTGGTGGGGCATCCGAGATCGCAGAAAGGTACCAACATGATTTAGATAATCGTAGATCGGTTAACCAAGTCAGCTCAATCCATTTCATTGAAGGATACGTGGAACAAGATTGAGGTAGCATCGGTTTATAGGAAGAATGTAGTGAAGCAGCATGGAGCAAAGGATATTGTGTCTGATCGTGATTCGCGGTTTATTTCTCGGATTTGGCAGGAATTGCAGGAATTAATGGGGACAACCTTAAAGATGAGTACGGCATTTCATCCTGCGATGGATGGTTAGGCAGAGAGGACGATTAAGACTTTGGAGGACATGTTGTGGGCTTGTGTGTTGTCATTCAGTGGTGGTTGGGAAGATAAGATGGATTTGATCGAGTTCTTGTATAATAATTGTTATCATGTGAGCATTGAAATGGCACCATTTGAGGCATATTATGGGAGGAGTTGTAGGAGTCCATTGTGTTGGGATGATAGTGCATAAGCTTTGATTTTGGGGCCACAGATGGTGCAGGATATGATCGAGCAAGTTAAATTAATTCGCCATATGATGAAAGCAGCGCAAGATCAACAAAAGAGTTATGTTGATCAACAAAAGAGTTATGTTGATCAACATCGTCGGGACATCGAGTTTCAGGTCGGAGACAATGTTCTTCTGAAAGTATCGCCTATGCGGGGAGTGATGAGATTTGGCCAGAGGGGCAAGCTGAGCCAGAGGTTTATTGGTCCTTATGAGATCTTGGATCGTGTTGGAGAGGTGGCATGCCGTTTAGCCTTTCCACCTGCTCTTGATCGGGTGCACAATGTGTTTCATGTGTCACAATTGCAGAAATACTTTAGTGACCCATCACACGTTCTAGAAGCTGAAACTATTGAAGTGGATGAGGCCCTTACTTATTCAGAGATGCCAATGGAGTACTAGATTGGAAGGTGGGCAAGATAAGGAATGAAGACACAACTTTTCTTATAGTGTTATGGTCTAACCATAATGTAGAGGAAGCGACTTGGGAGGCAGAGGATGCTATGAGAGAGCGGTATCCGATTCATTTTTAGCAGGTATTTTTGATTACGAAGTCGTAACCTTATTATTTAAGAGGGGTAGAAATCGACCGCGTTGTTTTTTTTTTGCAGTTTTTAGTTTGAGTTAGTTATGGTGTTAGGAGTTTTGTTAGCTTTGTTGGTGGTAGTTGTGGTCAATGGAGTTTTGGTTAGAGGTCGTAGTAGGTTTTTCGTTTATTGTCTTGTTGTGGTGTGCAATTATGGGCTGTGAACTTCGAGGACAAAGTTCGTTCTTAAGGAGGGAAGACTTTGACTGTGTTGTAGTCAGTCGAGTAGGGGGAACTCGACCGAGTGAGGTGTTTGTACTCAGCCGAGTAGAGTCCACTCGGCCGAGTGGTCGATTATGCCAGTTAGGCAGCCTTCTGCCTAGATGGTACTCCGTCACATTTAGTGTGCACTAGATTGAGTGCAGTGTACTCGATCGAGTGTTTTGTGCACTCGACCGAGTGCACCGGTCTGACAGGTTTTTCGAGCGGTTTTGATTTAAGATGATTAAGAGGTATAAATAAATTATGTCGGTTAATTAATCATTATTAAACCCTAAAACTCTCTCAAAACCTCTCTAAATCACCCTAAATCCTCACAAACCTTGGATTGTCATTACGACTTTGTCGGAATCGTTCTTTGCATTGATATTGTCGTAAGTATCTCTACTTTGAATTTATTTGGGTATTGTTGGGTAGTCTTTTCAAACCCTAGCCTGTTTTAGGGGATGTCATTAGTTTGATTATTGAATTAGGTTTTTACTTGTTATTAGGAGAAGGATTTATATAGGAGGATTTCTAATTGTTCTTGCGTTGTTGCAGGAATTGCTTTGAGGTAGAGTTTCCCTACTCAGTACTTTTGTACGTTAGTTGATGTTTGATATTGTTGATGATATTGTGATGATGATATGCTTGATGACATTGTTACTGACTATTGTGATAATAGTTACGATGATTATGGTTGTGATTGTGATTGTAATGGTTATTGGTTCCATATTGGTGGTCCGCCGGGAGACGGACCACACTCCGAGTTCGCCTCTCGTGGCTCTCCCGCCACGTGGGGGATGTGCACATTAATGTTCCAATAACTCTAGTTGTAGTGAGAGGGGTTGTTGATGTCCAGTGCTGCGGTCTGGCATCATAGGTGGAACGGCGTTCAGATTTGCAGTCTGACGCTGGCAGGGATTACCGTTTCGGCGGGAACTCGGTAACTGGATTTTGGAGATGATAATGGTTACTAGTTACTTGGTTACTTGAGATGATTATTATTGTTGGTTTATATGATGATTGATATATGATGGTACTGACCCCGTTTATGTTTTCAAAACTGTTTTGATCCGTTGGGGAATGTTGAGCAGGATTTTAGCGGATATTCCATTTGAGCATGTTTTGGGGATTGGATGGGATTGACGCTGCTAGCGAGTCTTTAGCTTTCGCTGTGTCATGGACTTTGTTTATGAGTTGTTATTCCAAACAAGTTTTGGATATTTGTTTTGAGACAGTATTTTATTATCCATTTGAGACGATCTATTTACTTTAAACCTTAATTAATAAATGTCGTTTCATTATAGTCTATTTGATATGTACTATCTCGGGCAACCAAGATGGTAGCGCCCTTGTTTACTGAAGAAGGCCATAGTAAGGCTCTTCGGCAGATAGGGTGTTACACAAATCCCTTATCACACTCCCCTTCTTAATAACATGGATCCCCATCCTCTTTACCTCATCTCGCAACCTCAACCATGACAAAGCTATACTCAACGAATGCACCGTCTTTCTACTTACCGTATCTGCTACTACATTCGCCTTCCCCTTTTGATACACAATCGCCATATCATAAACTCCTATCAACTCTACCCACGTCATGTACCTCTTATTCAACTCCTTCTGGTTATAGATGTATTTCAGACTCTTATGGCCCGAAAATACCTTAAAGGTTGCCCTATAAAGGTAGTGCCTTCACAACTTCAAAGCAACCCACCCCCCCCAACTTCAGGTCATGGGTTGGGTAATTCTCCTCATATGGTTTCAACCTTTGTGAAGCAGAAGCTATAACTCTCCCATTCTGCATTAATACACATTCTAACCCATTCTTAGATGCATCAGTGTACACCTCAAAATTGTCACTGCCATCTAGTTAAGCTACGACTGGAGCTGTTGTCAGGCGTGAAAGTCCATAGACCTTAATTAGACTCCTCTAATTAGTTGCTAAATTACTTGTTAATTTAGTATTTAATGATCTATGTAACATGCATGCAAATATAAAGACATTTATATAAAAGAAGAAATTTCCTCACATTGATAAGGAAATAATATGGGCACAACAAGAACTCCTTCTTGTTGTTCTTGAGCTAGTAATATGGATGAACACAAATAATCTCCAAACTAGAAGATCTCGTCTAAGTTGCACCCCTATGACCCAATAATCTATTCTTATTAGAGTAACTAGATAATAAGATAGATATTATACTATTAATATTAGACTATATACAACTACCCTAGTAATACTTAAGAAATATTATATTTGTAGTTTTCGAGAGAAGAATGTTTTTTTAGAGATGTAATGGAAAATAAAGCAAGAATGAAGAAGTGAAATAATTGAACAACATTGGCTCTATTTTATAGCCAAAAGGGCCGGCATATGCGTCACAAAAGAGTGTTTTTCTTCTTAATTTATTGCCCTAATGCAAGTGGTAATGTTTTGTTTGATCAAATGATTTAGGTTTCTATTCATGCAAATCACATGTTTCTTGTGAGTATGAATAAATCAACCATCACCACCATTCACTTCACCATAACCGTCCATGTGAGCCTTATTTGATCCATTTTTGATTTTTTGATATTTGTCCCCACAAATACTTATATTAATCATATTCTAATTTCTTGTTATTAAGTGTTAATTTGATCATATAACAATTATATGACACAATTAAATAAATAATATGTACTTAACATTTTAAGTAATATTTTACCATTATATCAATATATAATGGGTCCCACAATGCTTGGTTAATTTATTTTACAACTCCTTGTAAATATAATTAACTAATTACCTCTATCTCAAAACCTCAACTAATTTAGTAATTTAACGAGTAATTACTAAGTTAAATCTTATTTAATCGTATTAAAATAAGATATAAATTTATTAGTCAATTATCGCATAATTGAAAAATAAGTTTAATCGAATTTGAGTTCTTAACTCAATTTCTAACAATTAACTCTCGTACATATCGAATATATGTAATGTACTCATTAACTGTATCGTATACAAATAATTAGTTACTATTTGGATTTCATCCTTAAGGTGTGACCGAAAGGGATCAGTTGATCACCGCCGTCAAACGACAATAACGTCAAACTCTAGTCAGCCAACCGTTATTGATTTACGTTAATCAACTGACTAATCATATATATAGTCAATAAATATCCCAATTATATTCCTTAATAAGATTTATAATGTGGCGCACTATTTGTGGAGGACACCTACTCCAACAAGGCGTTCCTTTAATGTTTGAAATGCAGTCTCACAACCCTCGTCTCACTTATAAAAATTATCCTTTCTCATTAAATTCGGCATAGGCCTCACTATCTCGAAACAGTCCTTGACAAATCTCCCATAATACCCAGCCAATCCTAGAAAACTTCTCACCTCATCTAGATTTTTCGGTCTCTCCCAATTAAACACAACTCCTATCTTACTTGAATCCCCATACACCCTCTCCTTAGATACCACATGACCCAAAAATGCTACCTTTTCCAACCAAAATTCACATTTACTCAACTTAGCATATAACTGATTTTCCGTTAACGTATGCAACACAACAGCAGTGTAAACTCACAGGGTATGCAGAATCGCAACCTAAGTTCATACTATCTTTCAAAACACAGGAAATGAACTTATTAATTTCTAAACTTTTGTGATACTTAATTTTGGGATGTTGTTAGCCTCTATATGAGGTTTCAATCTTTTAGGAGGTGTGTTACTATTTTTAACAGAAATAGCAACTCAAACAGTCAGAAATGGACCCTAACTGAGACAGACGTCACTTAACTTGAAATAAACAAGGATATAGTTACTTAATTAACTTTCACAGCTTAACACATGAAGACAACTATTCTACAGATTAACACATGATAAAGACTCGGATTTGAACAACACTACCCAAACAATTCCCATCTGAGCACAGAATGGATTCAGCAATGCCAAACAGGTTATAATCTATCACCCACAGTTAGACACAGGATGCTAACTAGGCCTGGTTCAAACTACAAACTTAAGCACAAGTTTGAGAGTTAAGAATTGGTTTCCCAAGGTTTTTTTTTCATTCATTCAAATTAATCTAATTTCTTACAATGACAAGGGCCTGTTATATAGACATTACAAAAGATTGTTGGCCCTAAGATGTAAATCTCATCTAAGGGCTACAAAGGACTCTCAACTACTTAATTTACTACTTCTCAAAGTCTTCATATACAGACGAGCTCAACAGCTACAAAGGACAGACAATAAAGTAGCAAAACAGACTGAAACAAAAGGTAGTAAAGCAGTTTTGTAGTTTTCCTGAAATGATAACTGCATCAGTTTGTCTTCTCCTTGGGATGTCTGGCTGCTTTCCTTGCTCTTGGGACTCATCAAGGCTTCATTTGTGATCATAGGGATCTCCTTATTCATGCCACAACTGGACCGAACTTGTGAAAATACCATGTTGGACTCGTTCTGAACTTGACATTTGAATGTTGTTTTTCATTGACTTAGACTGAACCATTGGGAAAAGTATCCTAGACTTTCTTGTTCACCTTTATGTGGACTTGGCAGAGAGCCAAGGTGGGGGTTGCTGGGATGACCTGGTGTATCTCTTGGGTTGCTGAAAGTTGGCTGGTACAGACTGTGTTGTAGGCTTTGTAACAGTCTGTTGGGCTGTATCTTGTCTGTTTTGGCTTGTGTCTTGGATGGCCTAACTGTCTTGGCTTGTGTCTCGAGATGTGGCAATTCTTGGCTGGACCCTGGCTTGATCAAAGGGGCCCATTTGGTTAGCTCTTGTTGCATCCTCCCCAGGGTTAAAAGGGCTTGACCTTAAGCGTGGTTCTTCTTCATCTTCTGACACTTCATAGTAAGGGCTTAAATCTCCAATATTGAAAGTTTCATACACTCCATAATCACCTGGCAGATAAATATTGTAGGCATTTGGCCTTATCCTCTCAATGACTTCAAAAGGACCATCATCTCTTGGCTCCAACTTGCTCTTTTTATTAGATGGAGACCTCTCTACTTTCTGAGGTGGATCTAAACCAAATCACCAGGGGCAAACTTCTTCTTGTGTCTAAGGACCTTGACATTCTTCTTGTACAATTCATTAGCCTTCTCAATTTGCCTTTTGACAGTTTCATGTAGCTTGATCATCTGTTCCACCCACTTCTTGGCATCAAAGTTCACTTCTTCCCTACGGACATTAGACAAATAAATAGGCATTAGTGGGTTAATACCATAAACTACCTCAAAGGGGTTGTGGCCAATGGCAGATGATCGTGCCCTGTTAAATGAAAACTCGACTTGGGTTAGCTTCAGATCCCAGTCCTTCAAGGACTTGCTCACCATGCACCTCAGTATTCTCCCTAATGTTTTGTTGGTCAGACCATCTGTCTGTGGGTGGTGGGATGTGCTGAACAAGAGCCTGGTGTTCAGTAACCTCCAAAGTGTCTTCCAAAAATAGCTCATGAACTTTGTATCCCTGTTAGACATAATAGTCTTAGGTACCCCCATGCAATCTTACAATCTCCCCTAGGTAGAGCTCAGCAACACTAGCGGCATCCTCAGTCTTCTTACAGGCTATGAAGTGAGTCATCTTGTTGAACCTATCCACCACAACCACCACATAGTCTTTCCCTATTTGAGTTCTTAGCAATGCCACTCTGAAGTCCATGCTTAAATCTTCCCAGGGCTTATTAGGGACTAGTAAGGGTGTGTAAGGCCCTGCCTAGAATGAACTCTTCTTACAGGCTCCTAATTCCACACCACTTGCATCACATTCCACTTCAAACAGGCAATTGAAATCTGGTAGCCTGAGAACAGGTGCATTACACATGAGCTTCTTGATGTGCCTGAAGGCTTGCATAACACTCTTAGTCCATTTAACCTCCCCTTTCTTCATGCATTCAGTGATAGAAGCAGCAATTGCACTGACATTCTTGATAAATCTTCTATAAAATGAAGCAAGGCCATGAAAACCCCTCACCTCTGTGATGTTCTTAGGAACTGGCCAAGATTGAACAGCATCAACCTTGTCTTTGTCCACAGAGATTCCTCTTCCAGATACTACATATCTTAAGAACTTAACCTCATCAGTCATGAAAGTACATTTCTCCAATTTTTCAAATAATTTGATATCCCTCAGAATTTTAAATACATCTTCAAGGTGCCTCAAGTGATCTTTTTGCTTTAAATTAGTATGTCATCAAAATAAACAACAACAAATTTGCTTAAGCATGGCCTTAACACCTTTGTCATCAATCTCATAAAGGTGCTAGGTGCATTTGATAGTCCAAATGGCATTACAAGCCACTCATAGAGCTCAAGTTTTGTTTTGAATATTGTCTTCCACTCATCGCCCTCCCCGATTCTCACTTGATGGTACCCTTGCGTGAGATTTATCTTTGAGAGTACTCTAGACCCACTCAATTCATCCAACAAACCATCCAATCTAGGTATGGGAAACCTGTCTTTGACTGTGATATTGTTTATAGCTCTGATGTCTATGCATATTCTCTATGTGCCATCTTTTTTTGGCACCAATAGAGCTGGCACAGCACAAGGGCTCAAAGACTCTCTCATAAACCGCTTATCCATAAGCTCATCAATTTGTTTCTGTGGCTTCTGAGTTGCTTTGGGATCACACCTATATGCAGGTCTATTAGGTAGTATAGATCCTGACACAAGGTCAATCTGATGTTCAATCCCCCTCATGGGAGGTAGGCCACTAGGCAACTCTTCAGGGAATACATCTCGGTACTTGCCTATTAATGGCTGAACCTCTGCTGGAATCTCATCCTCATTAACCTCCTTTGACAGTGGAGCTAGAATTGGTTGTTCCTCCTTGAACTCCTTAACCATAACTGCTTCTGATAAAAATAAGACCGCACTGAGATCCTCTAATATGCTAGGACTCTCATAGCTTTTCTGATTCGGTGGTAGAGGGGCTAGAGTGATCTTCCTACTACCATGTTTGAAAGAATAGGTGTTGCTTCTTCCCTGATGTACTGAACTCTTATCAAATTCCCAAGGTCTTCCTAGGAGCAAGTGACAGGAATCCATAAGGACCACATCACACAAGACATCATCTTTATACACATTTCTAATAGAGAAAGGCATCAAACACTGCCTATCAACCTTCACCTAAGCTCCTTTGCTTAACCATCTGAGTTTGTAGGGGTGTGGTGTTCCTGAGTTTTTAAGTTAAGCTTGTTGACCATGGTGACATAAGCCACATTGGTACAACTTACTCCATCAATTATTAGATTGCAAACTCTGCCCTGAATGGTGCATCTACTCCTGAAAATGAGGGACATTTGGTCCTCCTCTAGGGGTACTTACTTGGAATGCATCACCCTCCATAGAACCAAGTTGTGGCATGTGTTAGGGAGTGCCACAACTGCCTCTTGACTAGGTTCCTCCTCACTAACCATCTTCTTTATAGGATCATTCTGTTCATAATCAACCAAGCATTCTTTCTCCCATTCATCTACTTCCATAGCTGTCATGACTCTCTTTGAAGGATAGTCCTTCCTGAATTGACCATAACCCTGGCATTGGAAGCATTTAATCTTGCCTTCATTTGGGTTTGGGTTGGGTCTTTGGTTTATAACTCCCTTCCCTTTGTCTTGGGTAGATGAGGCTGCTATTTTGGTTATCTCACCTATCTAAACACCACCATAGTATCTAGACTGAAAAGGTCAGGCTAAGTCTTCCCCATTTTATCAACTCTTAGGGACAAGTTCAAAACATCATCATAAGACCACAAATGCTTCGTCCTTATCCTATTAGCAATACTCTTGTCTAAGCCCTCAAGAAACCTAGAAATCCTTTGCTCGAGCCTCTCACTGACTGTACATTGTAGGGTCAATTTCTCAAACTCCCTAAGGTAAGTCTCAACTGTTAGGTTCATATACCTACACTTAAGACATTTCTTAAGTCATACTAATTAACTCTTTAATTAGTTTTCACGATCTAGTACATGCATAATGAATAAAACAAAGTAGAGAAAGATATTGTTCCTCACATTGTTGTTTTGGACGAATAAAGGGCACAAGAACAAGACTCCTTCTTGTTCTTGTTCTTGAGCTTAATGATATATGGATGAACTTCCAAAAGCTCCAAGTATAGGAACTCTCCTTTTGTTGCACCTAGACTTACCCTTAATCTCTTGAAAATTGCTTTACTAGAACAATAAACAAGATCTCCTTAATATGAGTACTAGACACTTGAAATTTCTACCTTAGAAACTCAAGTTCAAGTTCTAATCACAAGTTCTATGAAACTTCTAAAGTTTCTAAGTGTTTTGTGATTTCTAGTGAGATGTTGTGTGTTTTTCTTATGAGATGATCTAGTGAGTAAACAAGAGGAAAAACATCCCCTTAATAACCCACTATGAGCCGGCACCCTTACTAGGGAAGGGGGAGGCATGCTTTGCTTTTTGTCTTAACAAGATGGTAGGGTGGCTATAGGTGTTAAGGATAGTAATGATTATGTTTAATCATCATTAGAATAATGTTTAAAGCCTAAACCTACCCAACCACCCCACAAAGCCGGTGCACCCATGTTAACATGGGTGTCCATTTTATTTTGTGATTTTCTCAATTATCACACATGTGATATGTGACATGTGACATGTTATCTTATAATATAATTATGTATTTAACTAATTTAAATACAATTTCATGTCAAATAAATTAAACTTAAAATTTTAAGTTATAATTTATAATCACATATATATAAAATGGGTCATCTCATATTTGGTTGATATGATCTACAACTAATTGTAATTATGATCAACCAATCATGCTTATCTCAAATGTGTCATAAACATTAATCATTCTAATACAACAATTATATTATTGAATCTTATTTAATCATATTACAATAAGATATATTTCTCACTCGTAAACTCGTTCTGTTTAAGGGATTAATTAAGCTGTATCGTTATACAATTAATTAATATTCTTGATTAGGGAATCGTCCTTTCGGTGTGACCTCAAGGGATCAACTGATCATCACCGTCATACGACAGTAATGTCAAACTCTAGTAAGCCAATCATTACCGATTAATGTGGATCAGTTGACTATAATGTTAATCATCCCTTTGTATTCTCGTTAATGAGGTTTAATTAAGTGATCGCACTATTGTTGAGGACACTCACTCCAACAATCTCCCACTTGTTCGCAACAAGTGTGCGTCACCAATTCTCTTGTCCTATATTAAATGTCCCACTCAATGCAAGGTGTCTTGCAGGTCGTACTTGCACGTGATCATATCTAGAGTGGTTTCGTCGATCTGTAGAGTAACTGTCTGACCGGAATTATCTACCGTAGATACCTTCCGAGCGTGGCCACGCATTTCCAGCTTACTACTCCTCGAGTGGCCTCGAGATATTTGTTAACCCTGACAAGGGGTTGGACAATTTCTATCGCACTATTCCCTTCGTTGACTCACAGTCCTTCATGACCCAATAATTTCCCATTCACCCCTTTTTACAGAATAGCTTGGGGCAAAAATCAAAATCAATCAGAAACTATGTCGACTTAGGCGAATAGTCTCTAGTCTAAAGAATTGACTCAAAAGAATACTATAGTAGCTCTCGCCACGACCAGGCTTTATGAATTGCCAGAACTCTATAAGCGGTCACTGCCCGACAGAGTGTCCCATACAGTCTGCCTATGTGATCGACTAGTCATCTCATATGACTCTATGGCACTTGAACTTGCCATCAATCGCATCACACTCTAGTCACTTCGAGACGTCACCTCATGTAAGTAACTAGGGGCCAAGGCTATGTTAATCCAGTTCACTTTAATAGGGTTCAAAGTTGTCACTACAACCTATTTGGATATAACAATGCACGATAATGAGTTTTAGAAACTCAAACGATAAATGTGATTATCACATATGAACAATCAACACGATGTTATTGCTTCATATCATATAATCTCAAGTATACAAGTTCCATGACACTTCATGGCCATCTTGTCTAAATGCAATAAAAGCTTGGATGGTGGACATATCATGTATCCATTTGTTCCAACTTTATAAATTGCTTATTTTCTTTCCAATCATCGTTATTCCCAATAACATGAAGTTTATCTAAGTACCTAACTAGATCTCTATCTAGTGTTGATTTTTTTTTAATCTTAAAAGATGCTCCCACTTGTTATCATTATAACCACGTGATGGGTATCTTGGTGGAAGGGTCTACTCATTAGATCCTTGTAATCCACTTCATCCTCATCATTATGTACAAAGATTCTATTTGTAGAATTTTCAATGATTGACACTTTAATCATCCCTTTTACTTATTCGCTTTTAATATAACAAAATTAAGCCTTGGATTTTGTCAGATCCTTTACAGGTTTGGAAACTTGGGTTCGTGTGACAGTTAACACGCAACTAAGTTATTATTACCAAACATAAGAATAAACTCATAGTTCTCCTCGAGAATCTCATGTATATTCTTGAAGGCTATCCAATGACTCTCATGTGGATTATTTGTTATCAATTTGTCATGCTCCAAGCATACAACTTATTAAGGTATGTGCATATCTTGGCATACATGATTAGCCTAATGGCGGAAACATTAGCAATCATGTGTATCCTCTCTCATCTATCACTATAGATTTTGGATACCTACTCCTTGTCTTTCATCTAGACATGATTTCCCAAACACTCCACCACGGAAGGCAATGTCAGTTCATCATTCCCAATGACCAATATGTCTCCTACATACGAGACATGGGAGATATTCTTGCCTTAGACACAATATGCTTCTTCCAAGTCTTTCATCTAGAAATGATTTCCTAAACACTCCTCCACGGAAGGCAATGTTAGTACATCATTCCTAATGACTAATATGTCTCACACATACAAGACATGGAAGATATTTTGCTCCCACTAATCTTCCTGTCCATACATGATGAATTTTCACTCCCACTAATCCTCATGTCCACACATGATAGATCTAGCTCCCACTTAACTACATGCATAAACATGGCTCATTCGACAATTCGAGGAAACCATTCTCTCTCTTGTTATGCAATAATTATTACAACCTCTCAAGTGCTCTCTTAGGATCACACATTGATCTCCTAAGTTTTGTACGACAACTTTTCCACTTCTAAATACCTATTTAGAAAGGAAACTTTAAACAACTTTTTGTCACTTTGTCATACATATACTTTCAACGAAGTTTAGATGTAATAATCTGGGATCTCAAAGATGGTTATATTTTAACTTATATACTATACTTTACAATAAAGTTTTATTCACCCTAGGGAGGTCCAAACTTCCCCATGTAATTGTATATGTATAGCATCCATCTTGTATTCTTAAGGCTCTTATGCAACAAATTTGAATTGGAAATTATAACCGCCAATCTATAGATCATAATTAGTACTTTCAAAAAGTAGATATTTTCACTATAAGCTTCCGACCTTGGATGACTTAAGAACATTTTCTCTTGTCTTTGTTTGTGGCATATTTTCTCCCACTCTATCCTTTAGTAAATACCCCTTTTTACATGAAGGATAGCACCATGAGCCACAAACAGTTTTGTTTTTTCAGGTGTAAATGAGAAAATTCTTTTAAGGATAGCTTCATGAGCTTTATTCCTTAGTCACAAACAACTTTGTTCTCCAGGTATAAGTGGGGTATGATGCTCGTATTAACTCTTATTAACTTTGAGCAATCTATAGTAGACTTATTTGTTTAGACTTTAGTATTCTAGCTTCTCTATAGAATCACTCTATTTAAGCAAAATACTTGGACTTTTATCCATGTCTTGAACAAATTTAGGATTCTTAACCCTTCCATAGCTAGTATGGAGTCTAATTGGTGTTTGAAAGATCTTATCTTAGGACTTATATGGATTGTAAATCCCTAAATGCGAGTTCTTTAACTCGATTTGGACTATGTAATTGATCTTTCTTATTTCAAATAAGTTGTGATACTCAGTCACAAGTCCATAAGTAAGAATCCAATTCATAATTTAGGTGATTATAATGATCCAATCATTATATTTTCTCATATGATCAATTTGTCACAATACTTTATGTTTAAGATATTAACATTTTATAATGAAAGGTTTAGAACATAAATTCCACAAACATAATGACTTGGGTTGAAAACCAAACTATCATTATATAGTACAACAATTGTCCTTTAAATAATGAAAATAATAGCCAGTTTCCATGTCTAACACGGAAATCAAAAGTTCCAAAACGACATTCAAAATAATTAGAAAGACAAATAGCAAGAATGCCAAGCTAAGCCTTAGGTCTCCCCTATGTGGTGGCTACCTTAGCTCCCTCATCTTGGAGATTCCCTAAAACTTGCTTTGCCTCGTCTTTCTTCTCATGCCCTTAATCTAATTAGGAGGATGAGAATTACAACTTGTATCAAAATAACAAAGTTGAGATTAATATCAATAACATAAACATTCGGGAGAACTATTATCTACTGGAAGAACTCGTCCAGTCTTAATATCTCCCAATATATGGGGCAATTACGTTTCCAAGAGCCTATACCATTACAATAATGGCACTTGTCGTTGGAGGCGACACCCTTCTTAGACTTAGAAGAACTATTCCCAATAGCCTTTCTTTGTCCTTAGAAGGTGTGGGCTTGTTTCCTTTGTATCCACTCTTCTTGAACTTCCCTTTGCTTTTGTCATTTGATGTTCAAAACATCTTTGCTAGTGCTAGCATGGTAGCCCATATCACGCTCGGTTTGCACAACCAATTTGTGCAACTCATGTAGAGTCGTGGTGAGATTTTGCATGTTGAAGTTCACCCTAAAATTAACAAACCCTTTGATACGGTTTAGGAAGTGGAGTACACGGTCAATCACAAGTTGCTCGGGAATCGCTATTCCTTACTTCTTGAGTATCTCGACATGCTCAATCATTTGAGTACGTGGGAGCAAACATAGTGACCATCCTTCATTTTTAAGGTCGAAAAATTAAGAAGCGACTTCATATTGAATGATCCTAAGAGCTCGTGAAAACACGGTCACGAGTTTAGTGTAGATCTCATATGTGGAATTCATCTTTATGACATTCCTTTGAAGCTCGTTATCAAAAGAGAAGATCAAGACATTCTTGATCGTGGCCAATTCTATTTAGTAGGTCTCATAGACAACGTTTACGGCGTTAGTTGACCTTGCATTTAGGAGCGTTGGGAGAAGCCTTGGTGAGGTAACGAAGTTTACCATCACCTTTGGTGGCAAGGCAAAGTTGCCCATTCCAATTCGCGAAATTAGAACAATTCTTTTTTGAATTTGCATTGATCCATAAAGGATCTAAGCCATTATACAGTGGTGAGTTGTGGTGCGGGAGGTCGAACCTCGTTATCGTTTGCCGATATTGCAAATAAATAAGTTTGACTACAAAATAGAAAATGAAAGAAACATCAACATTTATCGTTTTTAATATACTTGTAAACATTTTAAACAAGTTTGACATTTATATAATGACCTCTATCCAATTACATAAATGATTCCAAGACCCAAGTCCTATATCAACTCGGGTTTATGTGAGCCACGGACTCCACGACCTTCATCAATATTACTTGGTGGGTTAGCTCTTTAACCGATTCTACAATTAGAATTCTTGGTCGATGAAATACTTTATTGTCATCTTTAGCCCGGAACACATGGGCCGCGGATCCTAATCTTTCCGTTGAGTTCAACCAAATTTCGATGCAATAACAATTTATTGCCCCACTTACCCAACGTAATAAGTTTAGCACTTCGGTGAGCCGAACCTACTTCCTTACGAAATTGGGATTCATGGGTTCTACTATTTGTTAAGGTTAAGTCTCAATTACCAAAATAGAGGTCAAGCCAATTTATATTATCTATCTCCTTTTAAGTGAACAAAATAGGTTAGCTATCGATAATTATAATTGACGCGGTCGATTGACTCGATAAAATGCATGTGTTGTTTAAGTGGCGATTTGGCATGCATGTGACATATAAATAAAAATGCAAGCATAAATTAAATTCCTAGTATGGCCTTCCTAAAATAATAGAAAATCAAATTAACTATTACAAATTCGGAAACCAACTCCTTGGTCCCTTGAACTTCATTTGTACGCCTCCCAAGGACACCGTCGCTTTTGGAACGCCTTTCCAAATGGCACCGTCTTTAGGAAACTCCGGGATTACAAATAATATAATAAAATTACAAGGCTATTCTATTATACATTTGCAAAATAAAATGAAATAATACAATAAAAGTGATACGAGATCACATTAAATTACAACCGAATCAATATTCCCATACATTTCGGGTAGTATCGATTAAAAACTAAGGCCATACTAAGACAAATTACATAATTCCAAAATTACATAAATAAAAATGACATTCATTCATTCAAAATGCAGCATAATTATATGTAAACTCATGCAATATAAATGTGCAAAATCGCCCTAATAACCTTATATCGTATATAAACCCGGTTTTATGGAAATGCGTGATAATAACCAATTAAATTCACAAATTAATACTTAAATCAAATTTAAGTCCAATTTAATTACCCTAACTTTTTAGGACTCAAAAATTAGTCTTCACTAATTATTTGACAATAATTCAACTCGGTTTTGCATTATTGCTCGTTTGGACCCCTTTTAACATAACTTTTATGTAATAATTCCAAATTAAATTACAATAATTCATAAATTTGAAAAATAAAATTTTTTATATTCTGGAACATTTCCAGGAACATCTTCATGTCAAAATTTTGATCAAAAATTTTCGAATCATTTTAGAGAAAAAGTATAGTTGCTATTAATCTATTTTATCAAATAAAATACTAAAACCACAGGAAATTGAATGAAATTAATTTTATACTTATACATATGATATGTAAAATATTAATACAACATATTATAATTTTTCTCAAGCCAAAAATTCATTTTAGCTATTTATGCCAAAATAATCACTATTTATGCCTTTTTAACCATTAAAAATCATAAATCATGCACAATAAATCATATTTATCTCCAATTTTACATACAGTAGTTAAAATATTCATGTGATAGCATACTAAAATTTCATGTCCAGATTCAAATTTTAACTATTTGTAGTCATAAAATGTTCATTTTACTCATTAAAATGGATTTATTTAACTAAAAAGCATTAAATAAAGCAATAATTTTCCATAAATCATCAAAATGACCCAAAAACATTTTAGGACCAGACGGTATTTCATGCTCAAAATTTCGTGACTTTATAATATATATCACAAATTTTCTAGTTTTATTTTGTTACCATAACTCGTAAAAACTTCATAAAACCGATTGCATGCAACATCCTATGCTCTGATACCAATTTTTAGGTTCATATACCTACTCATAAGACTTTTCTTATGATACACTAATTAACTCTTTAATTAGTTACAAGATCTAGTTACATGCAAATAATATAACCCGAAATAGAGAAAGAAAATGTTCCTCACATTGATTATATTTTGGGTATTCGCTTGGGCACAAGTACAAGACACCTTCTCATACTTGTTCTTGAGCTTAAGAATGTATGGATGAATCTCCTAGTTCCAAGTGTAGGAACTTTCTTTGGTGATGCACCTAGACTATCCTTTATCACTCAAATGCAAGTCTACTAGAACTTCAAGTGAGTAGCCCTTAAAACCGAGTATAACACGTTTCAAATTACTACACTAGTAATGTTGTGTTAATACTTGAACACAAGTTCTATGAAACTTCTCAAGTTTCTAACTATCTAATAATTTCTAGTGAGATGTTGTATATTCAAATATGAGATCAAGTGATAAGTAAAAAATAAGAGGAAAAACATCTTCTTATTCACTCACCAAAACCAGTCCAACACTTGCATTGGGAAGGGTGAGTTGCAACAGGAGTATGTGATCAAGACAAGACACGAGCTCAAGACAAGACTCAACATCAAGACAACAGCACCATTCAAGACAACAACTTCCTTTCAGACAACACCATGACCAGTTATGACAATGTCCTATTCAGTCCAAGCCACAACCAGTTCAAGCCTGCTAAGACAACACCCTCACAACCAGAACAAAGCCTAGTCATCCACTTCCCAAGACTAAGCCACAACAAGGCACAGCCAACAGCCCAACAAACCCAACACAACAAAAACAGCCCTCAGCCAAAAACAGCCTATCACAGCCTTTCTAAACAGGGTCCATGGGGGCCTCACACAATCAAACAAGCCTAACCAACCCTCAAACCTATGTCTTGGGAAGGTCCTATACAACGTTCCCCAGGACTTCCCTTCCAAGAAACAAACACACAAAGAGTTAGCTTAGGGACAACTTCAGACTGTCCAGATTTCAGTCTTTTTGCAGTAGTTAACATGTCACTATCCAACTTTCCTTTTATGATCAAACAAGCTCCAGGGCCTTTTAGCAGGCCTTTGGCATCCATCCCACTTCAGTTGAGCTCAAGAATCAAGCTCAGAAGTCCACCCCTCCACCAGTTTCAACCCCAACAAACCAATTAAGGCAGATTGTCCTATTAGAACTACTTTTCTACTTTATTGCTTTATGCTGAACAATGTAGCTGTTATTTCTGTTTCTTTTGCAAACCCATTGTGGCCCTAGAATGTAATGAACGAATAGGATGTAATCTCCTTGCCTATATAAGGCCTTTACCTAATGAAATGCAAACCAGATTTGAAGTAAAACATAAAACTGAAACCTTGTTTCTGTTGCATCTCTTGGCTGTGTGCTTGAGACAACTTCCTTTGCTTTGTGCTTGGAAGTGAGCTTGGTTCCTTAGCTGTGTGCTGGGATCAAGGTTCAACCCTCAACCATTGGCTTTGTGCTTTGGTTAAGGTCCTATCCTTGTTCTTTAACAATCAATTCAAGCAGAAACAGAGTACTTGCAAGTGTTTTAATCTTAGCTCAATTTGTCATTGTTTAGTTGTCTCTTCTGAATAGTTTCAGTGCAAATTGGTTATCATAGCTTTGGTTTGTGAGTTCATCTACCTAACTACATTAAAAACACAAAATACAACCATGAGTGAAGAGAGAATAACAGGTCTTGAAAACACAGTTCAAGATCTTGTCAGAACTGTAATGGAGGTCTCTAGATCTGTCAATGAACTCCTTGAGGGCCAACAGAACAATGATACAAGGGGAGGCAGAGGTCGAGGAAGAGGAGCACCTTTCCCACAAGGTGGAGTAAGGAGGGGACAACCTGTAGATCAGTTTGAAATGTCAGATTCAGATGGCTCAGATCACAGCCTTCTCAGACACCAAGACAAAGATATCAAGGTAGAGATTCCTGACTTTCTATGTAGCTTGAACCCTGATGATTTCTTAGATTGGCTAAGGTCTGTAGAAAGAGTCTTTGAGTTTAAAGGATACACTGATAGAAAGGCTTTTAAGGTTGCTATCATGAAACTAAAATGCTATGCCTCACTGTGGTATGAAAACATGAAAACCTTGAGGGTTAGGGAAGGGAAAGAACCTGTAAAGTCATGGCTCAAACTAAAAAAGAAAATGAGAGCTAAGTTTGTCTCTAGGGACTACACTCAAGACATGATCATTAAGCTTACTCACCTAAAGCAAGACCAAAGACCTTTAGAGTCCTACCTAAGAGACTTTGAACAACTCACTTTGCAATGTGAGGTTGTTGAGAAATCTGAACAAAAGATAGCAAGGTTCTTAGAGGGGTTGGATGAAAGAATAGCTAGTAAAGTCAGGCTACAAAATATATACTCCTTTGAGGAAGCTGTCAACTTTTCTTTGAGGGTAGAAAAGTTGGGAAAGGGAAAGGCCAGTGCTTCTAAGACACCTTCCAGAACCCCCACCTTCAAGCCTTTTGTAGGAGTCAAGATAGGAGAACATGTGGTTCCTGTTAAGACCCCTTTCAACCTTGATAAAGGCAAGGCTGTTGAGGCAGGCCAAAGGAAGACTACCCCTCTCAAAAAGTGCTTTCAATGTCAAGGGTATGGACATTTTGCTATAGAATGTCCATCTAAAAGGGCTCTGAGTACCCTAGAAGTAATCCATTGGGGAGATGATGAAGTGTTGGTCTGTGATGAAGAGATGGAAGAGCCTGAGGTAGAGGCTAGTGAGGAGTTGATAGAGCCTGATGCAGGGTTAAGTTTGGTAACATGGAGGGTAATGCATACTCAACCCCAACCTTTGGAAGAGGACCAGAGATACTAGATCTTTAGGACCAGATGTACCATCAAAGGTAGAGTATGTAACCTCATTATTGATGGTGGAAGCTGCACTAATGTGTCCTCCAAAACACTGATAGACAAGCTAGCTCTACCCACCAAGGACCACCCCCTACCTTACAAACTCAGATGGCTAAACAAAGGGGCTGAGATCAAGGTGGATAAACAATGTGTTGTACCTTTCTCAATTGGTAAAGGGTATGTGGATGAGAGTCTTTGTGATGTTCTACCTATGGATGCATGTCACCTTCTTCTTGGGAGCCCATGGGAGTTTGATAGGGATGCCATACACCATGGGAGGGACAACACCTACACCTTTAAGTATGGGAAGAAGAAAATCACCCTGGCACCTTTACCACCTGCTTTAAAGATCAATCCAAACCCCATGAGTGAGGCTTCCAAGGAAGTCATGTTGATAAGTTAGTCAGAAATAGCACAAGAGCTAAGTGAGCTACAACGTGTATACATATTGCTTGCCAAGGAGACTGGGATGAGTATCATTGATATCCCTGAAGAGGTCAAATCTATCCTAGAAAGTTATGGTGATGTCTTCCCTACTGAGCTTCCTAGTGGACTGCCACCACTTAGAGGAATAGAGCACCACATTGACCTAGTACCTGGAGCCATCTTACCCAACAAGCCAGCTTACAGGAGTGACCCTAAGGCTACACAAGAGCTCCAACTTCAAGTAGGTGAACTACTCAACAAGGGCTATGTCAGAGAGTCCCTCAGTCCTTGTGCTGTACCAGCCTTGCTTGGGCCAAAGAAGGATGGGACTTGGCGTATGTGCATTGATAGTAGGGCCATCAACAACATTACCATCAAGTATAGGTTTCCCATACCTAGACTTAATGATATTCTGGATGAGTTAAGTGGGGCTCAAGTGTTCACTAAGATTGATCTGAGGCAGGGCTACCACCAAGTGAGGATAAGAGCAGGGGATGAATGGAAGACAGCTTTCAAGACTAAACATGGGCTCTATGAATGGTTGGTGATGCCTTTTGGGTTGTCTAATGCTCCTAGCACCTTCATGAGGTTGATGACAGAAGTCCTGAGGCCTTACTTAGGCAAATGTGTAGTGGTTTACTTTGATGACATTCTTATTTACAGTTCAACTAAGGGAGAACATTTGCAACATCTGAAATTGTTGTTTGAGGTCCTAAGAGAGAACAAGTTGTATGGCAAGCTAGAAAAGTGCACCTTCATGCAACCTGAGTTTTACTTCCTTGGGTTCATCATCTCTAAGAAAGGAGTGGCAGTTGATCCTGAGAAGGTGCAAGCAATCAAGGAATGGCCCATTCCTCAAACTGTTACTGATGTTAGAAGTTTCCATGGGTTAGCATCTTTCTATAGGAGGTTCATACAAGGGTTTAGTTCAATCATGGCCCCTATTACTGAGTGCATGAAGAAGGGAGATTTCAAGTGGAATGAGAAGGCTGAAAGGTCCTTCAATCTGATCAAAGAGCTATTGTGCAAGTCTCCAATATTGGTTCTACCAGACTTTAACAAACTCTTTGAGGTAGAGTGTGATGCCAGTGGTCTTGGCATAGGAGCTGTGCTTACTCCAGAAAAGAAACCTGTGGCATACTTTAGTGAGAAGCTAAATGGGGCCAAGCTTAACTATTCCACATATGACAAGGAATTCTATGCCATTGTGAGGGCATTGAATCATTGGGGACACTACTTGAAGCCTAAGCCTTTTGTGCTACATTCTGATCATGAGGCTCTCAAATACATCAATGGACAGCACAAACTCAACCCCAGGCATGCCAAATGGGTAGAGTTCT
>JAIUZE010013162.1:0-18451 GCA_022085475.1 Heliosperma pusillum
TATCCGAACCTAGACACTTCGGTCACCTCGAATGGACCGGTCCACCGTGATTTCAGCTTTCCAGGAAACACCTTTAACCTGGAGTTAAATAGTAGGACTTTATCACCTGCTTCAAATTCACGCGGCAAGATCAACTTGTCATGCAGCTTCTTGGTTCGCTCCTTGTACAAACGAGCACTCTCATAAGCACCAAATCTGAACTCATCGAGCTCATTTAGCGGCTGTAGTCTCAATTCTCCACTCAACTGCGGATCTAAGTTTAAAGATTTAATCGCCCACCATGCCTTGTGTTCCAGCTCCACAGGTAGGTGGCAGGACTTGCCATATACTAGCCTATAGGGGCTAGCCCCGATCGGCGTCTTGTATGCTGTCCGGTAGGCCCATAGCGTATCATCCAATTTAGCACTCCAATCCTTTCTAGAAGTTGACACAACGTTTTCCAGGATAGTTTTGAGCTCCCGATTGGACACCTCTACCTGTCCACTAGTCTGTGGATGATAAGCGAGGCCTGTACGGTGGTTCACACCATATTTCAGCAACAAATCATCTAGCCTTCGCTCATGGAAATGCGATCCACCATCACTAATCACAGCTCTAGGAACACCGAATCGTGGAAAAATGATTGACTTGAAAAGCTTAATCACCGTTTTCGCATCGCATTTTGGAGAGGCAATGGCCTCAACCCACTTAGAAACATAGTCGACGGCTACAAGAATATACTCATTTCCATGTGATGAAGGAAATGGACCTTGGTAATCAATTCCCCATACGTCGAATATCTCAACCTCGAGGATCCCAGTTTGAGGCATCTCATGCCTTCTTGAAATATTACCCGTCCTCTGACAACGATCACATGAAAGGACAAAATCGCGACAATCCTTGAAAAGTGTTGGCCAATAAAACCCGCACTGATTAACTCGAGCTATAGTACGTGATGGACCATGATGTCCGGCATATGGTGAGGCATGACACTCCCTCAAGATAGCTTGCACTTCCCATTGAGGAATACATCTCCGAAATAGACCATCTGCACATTCCCTAAATAGGTAGGGATCATCCCAAAAATAGCGTCGTACGTCCGACAAGAACTTTTTCTTCTGCTGATAGTTCATATCCGGAGGCAGCTGCTTACCCACCAAATAATTTGCATAGTCTGCATACCATGGCTCACCAGTAGTATCTCGAACAGCCATCAGAGAGTCATCAGGGAAGCTGTCGTCGCTCGGCAGGCCATCTTGTCGATCAGGGACAGGCTGAATTCTGGACAAATGGTCAGCAACTACGTTTTCAGCTCCCTTCTTGTCTTTGATTTCCAAATCGAACTCTTGCAGCAGTAAAATCCAACGGATCAGCCTTGGCTTAGTTTCATTCTTTGCTAACAAGTACTTCAAGGCTGCATGGTCCGTGTAAGCTATCACCTTGGAACCAAGCAAATAGGTCCGAAACTTTTCCAAGGCATAAACAATGGCAAGGAGCTCCTTCTCCGTGGTGGCATAGTTTCTTTGGGCATTGTCTAGGGTCTTGCTTGCATAGTATATCGCGTGAAGTGCCTTATCCTTTCTTTGCCCAAGCACAACTCCCAATGCAAAGTCGCTGGCGTCACACATTATCTCGAATGGCATGGACCAGTCCGTTGGTTGGATAATAGGAGCTGAGATCAACGCTTCACGAATCCTGTTAAAAGCATCAAGACAAGCATCAGTGAAATCAAAAATAGCATCTTTAAGGAGCAATTGGGTTAGTGGTTTAACAATCTTGGAAAAATCTTTAATAAAGCGTCTATAAAAACCAGCATGACCCAAAAAACTCCTAACTCCCTTCACATTCACGGGAGGTGGAAGTTGTTCTATGACCTGTACTTTAGCTTTATCTACTTCAATTCCCCGTTCAGAGACAACATGTCCCAAAACCACTTTTTCGTTGACCATGAAATGGCACTTCTCCCAGTTCAAGACAAGATTAACATCGACACATCGTTTCAAAACTTGCTCTAAATTAACCAGACAATCCTCAAAACTAGCACCATGCACACTAAAGTCATCCATAAACACTTCCATAGTCTTTTCAATATAATCCGAAAAAATACTCATCATACAACGTTGGAAGGTCGCAGGGGCATTACATAAACCAAACGGCATACGCCGATAGGCGAAGGTGCCAAAGGGGCAGGTGAAAGTGGTCTTTTCCTGGTCACTTGGGTGAATCGGGATTTGGAAAAATCCAGAATACCCATCTAAGTAACAGAAATATTTGTGAGATGCAAGCCTCTCTAACATCTGGTCAATGAAGGGCAAAGGGAAATGGTCCTTGAGGGTGACAGTGTTCAGTCTACGGTAATCAATGCACATACGCCAACCCGTGATAATCCTAGTGGGGATCAATTCATTCTTATCATTTTTAACGACAGTAGTCCCGCCCTTTTTAGGGACAACATGGACAGGACTGACCCACTTAGAATCTGAAATCGGGTATATAATCCCAGCATCAAGTAATTTTAAGACCTCCTTTTTGACAACTTCATGCATGTTAGGACTTAATCGACGCTGACTCTGAACACATGGTCTATGACCCTCCTCCAAATTAATACGATGCATACAAAAATCAGGGCTAATCCCCTTCAAATCATCCAAGCGATATCCAAGTGCAGTTCTGTTACGACGCAAAACAATTAGTAATGATTTTAACTGTTCATCACTCAATTTAGCACTAACAATCACAGGATGCAATTCAGAATCATCTAAGTATGCATATTTCAAATGAGAGGGAAGGGGCTTAATCTCAGGTTTAACAGTTTCAGCTACGTAAGCTGAGAAATCAAGGCATAGAGCTTCTCCACTACTAGTAGCTTCAAAATCTCCATCGGCAGGGGTCTCCGTAGATCGGCATAAGGTAAGGTCGATCGGCAGGCCTTCAGTGTCACATCTTGGTACTGCTTCTTCGTCCCCTCCATCAGCTGGGATCTCAAGGCTGATTCCTTCATCAAAGAAGCCTGTTTTTCCTGCACATGGCTCAACACCCATCAAAGCATCAAGGGTATCGACCTCTAAGGCTGTGGTCCAAGCTTCCACAATGGCCTCATCCACAATATCAATAACAAAAACAGTTTCCTCGATCATTGGACTTCTCATAGATAAAGGCATGTTAAAGGTTACGGTCTCCTCCCCAATTTCTAGGGTCAACCGTCCCTTCCTAAGGTCAATAATGGCTCCTGCTGTGCGCAGGAATGGTCTACCTAGGATGATGGGGATGTGTGCATCCTCAGCTATGTCTAAAACGATGAAGTCTACTGGTATGAAGTGTTTCCCTACCTTCACGGGTACGTCCTCTAAGATTCCTAAGGGTCTCCTTATACTCCTATCAGCCATCTGAAGGGTTATGTTTGTCATTTTGAGGTCTCCCATGTTCAGTCTTTGACAAATCGAGAAGGGAATAACACTAACACTAGCCCCCAGGTCGCATAGGGCTTTCTCGATAACTAGGGTCCCAATGGTGCATGGGATAGAAAAACTCCCAGGGTCTTGTTGTTTAGGGGGGCTGTTTTCTAAGACTGCACTACATTGTTCCGTAAAAGCAATAGTTTCATGGTCATCAAAGTTACGTTTCCGATTCAAGATGTCCTTCATGAATTTAGCATAAGATGGAACTTGTTGCATTAATTCAGTAAAAGGGACAGTTACCTGCAAGTTTTTCACGACTTCCATGAACTTGGCGAACTGCTTCTCAACCTTCTGACTTTTCAATCGATTGGGGAATGGCAGCTGTATAGCAATTGGTGGGTGTGCAGCTTTCTGTTTCGCCTTGTCATCTTTATCAGTAACAGATGCAGAACTGGACCCTTGTCTATCAGCATCTCGTTCAGCCGATCGGCACTTCTGTAGTAACACTGGAGTCTTAGCAACCTGAACCTCCTTTTCAGCTCTAGGAGCATCAGGAAGTGCAGGCTTAGCACCATAAAGCTCATCTTCATTGGTAATGTCCTCGACCTCATAGTGCGTGGTAGGGATTTCAGGACCCTTGTAGCTTGTTCCACTTCGCAATTGGATTGCGAGAGCTTGATGAAGGTTGTCATGAGGCTGTGGAGGGAGGTGCCCCGGCTGCCTTTGTGCTTGTGAAGTTGCTAGCTGGGCTAATTGAATCTCCAAATTCTTGATGGCGCTAGACTTTTCTTGGTCACTTTTAGCCACTTGAGCCACTTGAGCAATAAGGTGCTCTTGGCTTTTCAGAACACCTTGCAACATGCTTCGTAGATCATTCATGTCGGTGAAACTGGGTGACTTGTAAGGTTGCGGTGACGATGTGGATGCAGCCTTGTTTGGATGTTGATATGGTGGTGGAGTAGGTGTTGGAATCGCAGCAATTGGTGGTCTAGGCGGAGTGTATTGCTGCGCATAAGGCTTGTAAGACTGATTGTAATGGTTGTAGGCATTCTGTTTATAGGTCTGGAATGCTGCAACTTGTTCTTCAGTACTTGGACATCCATAGGACAAGTGTCCGTAGTTCCCACAGCTTTCACACAAAGAAAGCGGATGTTGTTGCATAGCGCCGATCGGCAATGGTGGTATGGTGATCGACGGACTTGGTGGTTGGGCCTTCAAACTGGCCAATTGTGCCTTAAGGTCCTCAATTTGCGAATTCACACTTTGCTTGAAGTGAGCTTCTTCTCCTATGGCTCCTACCGTGGTGTAGGAAGGCTGAGAATACTGAACGCTGTGGCTGGCCATAGCTTCAATAGTGTTTCTGGCCTCTGCCACTTCAATAGTGTCAAATCGACCATTGGATGCAGAGTCCAATATCCTTCTAGAATCCGGCGTGAGTGAGTTGTAGAAGGTCATAGCTATAAATCCCGGAGTGAACCCGTGATGCGGGCACTGCTTCTCAAGAGCCTTGAATCTCTCCCATGCATCATAGAGAGTTTCGTTCAATCGCTGCCTGAATCCGGTGATCTGCATCCTCAGATTGGCAGTACGTTCGGAAGGGAAAAACTTCCTATAGAATGCTAGCACAAGAGTGTCCCACTGGCTACTGGATGCTTCTGGTAAGGTCTCTAGCCAAGATGAGGCCTTGTCTTTTAACGAATGCGGAAATAACATCCTCTTGAGTTCGTCTTGCGTCACCTCCTCGTGAGTTATCAACTGGCATAAATCACAGAACTTGTTGATATGACGCGCGGGATCTTCGGTATGGCTGCCACCGAACTGTTCCTTGCGGATTAGGTTGTAAAACCCAGATTCAACCTTAAAGTTCGTGGCAGTAAGGGATTGCTTCAAAGTTCCAGTGGGAACTTGAGCGGCAGAAGGTAAACCATCCTCTGATAGTCTAGGCATGGTTCTGTGGATCGGCGAAGGTGGTCTGGTGATCGGCGGACTGAGCTCAGAATCAGTATCACTGACAACAGGTGACTGGTAAGCTAGCCTTCGTCTCCTGCGAAGAGTTCTCTCTGGTTCTGGATCGAAATTTCCCAATGGAACAGAGTTACTCCTGCGCATAAATCACTTAAACCAACAAAACAGATCAGTAATAAAGGCAAGTCGATCGACTAGACTGACTGTCGATCGACAAAGGTAGTAGAATTAAATTAAAACCCTAAATTTGATTAAAATTGTTGCCTCCCCGGCAACGGCGCCAATTTGATGAACGGTTTTATGTCGCGCTAAAACTGTTATCAGATAATAATTATAACTCCAACTAAACTAACTACAAATAGCTAGTGGCAAGTCAGGGGTCGAATTCACGGGGAGGTAGTCTAATTCAATTTGATCTAAGGTCGCAATTCTAAATCTACTAAGGTCGACGATTTTGAGGATTGAGTTAGAAGTGAATAAAAGAAATAAGATAAAGGCAAGAAAGCTAACTGAAAGTATATGTAAATAAGCGAAGGAGATCAATATAAGAGAGTCTAGGGCCGGACGGGACAGTTCTTAACTATAAGGAATAAGGGTCGTCAAGGTCATAGAAATAGTCTCGGGTAGTAAAATAGGGTACTTGGTCGGTCTGCCTATTTAAATACCTTTTACGGTTTAGTCGTCTTTACCAAGATTACTGGATCGGTCTCAAAAGGTAGTCACGCTAACGTCAACTAGATGTGGCCACAAATAATATAACGTAATGAAATAAACCAGAGAAATCAATATAACGGTTTAATTGACTAAACTAATTCCCTTAAGTATCGATTACGTCCCTAGCCCTAGAATGAGTTTAGCTACGCATGGCTCTAACTAGATCTAAAAATACGAGGGGAAAGGATTCAGAATTCATAATGCAATAATAAAAATTAAGCAGGAGGAAATAACCAGACTTACGAAATAAAACTTAAAAATCGATTGGATAGAGAGTTCTGGTCGATCGGCAGAGAGATGATCCGATCGACAATTGATGAATTACAACTGAAAATAACTTCAAAGCCTTCTAAAACCAGAATCAAACTAATAGCTACGAGTTTTTGAGAAGTTTAAAGGAAATAAATGAACAATTGCTTCCAATCCGTGACAAGGGATTGTTTGCAATACAATGTGATGCCTCCAGGGTTTGCCTTTGTCCTCCTTTTAACCTTGAATTAGGGTTTCGACTCTCAGAAATGAATCTTGCGATTGTACATTCGTTGGGCCTGAGTTGAGCTCGTCTTTGGATAATAAGACGTATTCACCGATCGGTATAGCTTTTGGTCGATCGATCTAGTTGAGATGAGCTCTGTTTTCGATCGACATAAGTCCTTCTCGATCGGCATCAGGCCCATTAAGCTCAATATGTCTTGGTCGATCGATGGCTTGTCTTTGATCATGTAGGGATTCTGACTTCGTTCTTTAGAAATCCTGCTGTCGTCTGTGTGTGATGCGAAGTTCGGTCCTCATCCTAAATCCTCCAAAGTAAGCATAAATGGCTTCGTTCCTGCATAAATGACAGCAAGAACACCAAGAGTAGCAAACAAGGGAAAACTATGATAGAATAGCTCAAAGGAGCTCAAATACAAACATATAATGGAGGCAAATACAGGCTAAGCATGCATATAAAATGCATGCATCAGTAAACTGCAAATCATTAATGCTATGGTCTTTGGACTTGGAATTTCTGGAGCAGCAGTATAATTCTTCCTGCCTCTGTCTGTACTTCTGTTAACAAGTCATACAGACAATTCTTTTTGGGTTCTGTTGATAAAGGTAATAAGATTTGTTTTAAAAGCTGGAAATCCATCTGCACTCCATGGTCTGAGGGTGGTTTTCAGATTAAAGACATTTCTTCTTGGAATAAAGCCACCAGGCTTAAATGGTTATGGCATCTTGATAGGGGTACTGGGTCTGTCTGGTCTTCCTGGATCAGGCACTATTTTATTGCAGAGACCTCTATTTGGGACTTGCAGATTAAGGAATTTCATCCCGAAAGTCTGAGAAGCGTTTTGATTGTTAGGGATAAGTGTGCTGCTTTTCTTGGTGGACTTAATGCTGTCAAAGATCTTCTTACTGCATGCATCCATGGGGGAGCTTTTTTGTCAGCAAAGCTTATGAGGCTATTAGACTTAAAGGTCCTACTATGCTGATTTTTAAGTCTCTTAGGAAGGCCTACATTCTTCCTAGACATCGAGTTATTTTGCAATTAGCAATTCAGAGGAAGCTATCCACCATTGATAAGCTGAATACTAGAGGAATGTACATCCGTAACAGATGATCCCTATGCTGTCAGGCTGCTGAAAGTGCTAGGCATCTTTTCTTTCATTGTAGTTTCTCTTCTTCCTTACTTGCTGGGGTAGCTCATTGGACTGGGTTGAGGTGCACTAGTATTCAGCTCAGTGAACTCTTCACCTGGGTCCAACATTGCAGGGGCAAAAATTGGAGGAAACACTGGATGCTGGCTAGTATTGCTGCTACTGTTTATACTATTTGGTCTGAGAGGAATAGAAGAGTCTTTGATGATCAGTTTAGGTGTCTTAGTGTATTACTTAGGGAAGTTCAATTTACAGTTAGTGCTAATCTTCTTTGCAGGTCTACTTATGTAAATCAGGAAGAGATAATTGAGGCTTTTAATGCTCTAGGATAGATTTTAGATGAGTACCCTATTGGATATGTCTTTGTAAGAAAACTCAAGTATTCCTTTCTTTGAAATATATGAGAAATATCCTTCTTGGAAAAAAACAATTTAAGAAAGTATCATAAATAATAATTTTAATGATGTACTACTTAATATGTTATTTGTGCCACATGCGTAAGTGTGGTGAATATACTATGAATAAATAGAAGAATTGTCCCACATCGGAAAAATATCATAAGTTGGGTGATCATAAATAATAATCTTTTAAGTTTCTCAAATATTGTTTAGAAAGTTCTTAAAAGTTTGTATTAATTATATAATATAATTAGATTCGTGGCAAAAAAAAAATTCTATCATTACAGTATCGAATCTCTTATTACTTGCACAAACTTGACGTAATTCTTAGTATGTTATTTATCCCGCATTGAAAAATAATGTAGGTTTGGTGAATATACCACCTACAAATAGTAGATCCTATAATTACAAATATAAGTCATATTAGGAACTTATGTATCAACCCAAAATCTTTAGAGAACCTTAAACATTGTCTTACAGAGCTTAATTCTTATGTACCTTGGATCATTTTTTTTTGTGAATGTATATCAGTTAAAACATATGTAAACCTAATAAATGATTTGAACGGGAGAGTCATGTTAATATTTTCCGGATCATTAAATAGGTCAAATAGAACTTGAGTCATGACAAGATTGGTAAAATACGGTTAAAATAGAAGTTGACTCAATATATTAATAATATTTTCTTTAAAAATATATTTTATTATAGTCTTATAAGTTAATTATTATAGAAAATTTATGAATATGACATTAATGTAAACTCGTGCATCGCACGGGCATAAAATCTAGTAAGGAAATAAAAATAAATAGTTTATTTTATTTTTCCTTATAAATACTTGGACTTGGAGAATTGAAAAATAACACAACTAATTCAATTAGTTTCTACCCAAAAACAATAGAGAAAGAAAAAAAGTTTTCTCAAGAGTTCGCATATCTCCAAGTCGTTTCAATGGCTGAGAGTGTAAATTGTACGCTGTCTGGATACACTAGATACTCCGTACTTTCGGAGTAAATTGCTAATTTATCTCAATTCCTGGTATGTGAATTAATTTCTTTTATTTACATGAATTTGAATACAATAGGTCTTTAAAGGATTGTATATATATTGTTTCCGTTGCGTATACCGATCCTTCAATTGGTATCAAAGCCAATTTTTTCCATTTTAATTGTATGTCAAATTGGTATTGCTTAGTTTGAGCGACAAAAAATCAATTTAGTAGTGCAAACTAATTTGAGTGATAAATGTTATCGCGTTTTTTGATTGATCAATGCGTTAGGTTTGTTAATTGGTTTCATCCAACTTGCAAGAATCTTACATGTTGCAATCTTGTTTCATTAAAGCAATTATAGTTGTTATCCTTGGATTATGGTAATTAGTGGTGATAAGGTCACTAATATTCCCAATCACGCACAAAAGTGTTTTGTGCGGCGGGATTTTTTTTATCTTTAGGTCATTGTTTACAATTTTTTTGTATTGGATGAACTTGGTTGATTACAAATTTCACCACTTCGATTGTCCCACCATGTTAACAATATGTTCTCAAATAGAGGGTGTTTGACCTAACTTTATAAGTGCTTTTGTAAATGAAAAACTAAAAGTGAGGCCAAACACCATGTTTTATGGAGTCTAAGCTTTTAAAAAGTAAAAAAAAAGGTAATAACTACCACAAGAAGTAGAAGTAGCAAATAGGTGCTTCTACTTCTACTTCAAACATTGGCCAAACATTCACAGCTTTTTTGAAAAGTAGCATTTAAAAAAACTTCTTTTGAAAAGTAAATTTTTTTTTAAACAAGCAAGGCTAAACACCCTAAATTATCACTAACTGCAAGAATTTTTCTTCTCTGTTTTCTTTTGTTTTGATTCGTTAATTGGGTTAGCTATCAGACTATTGTGTTATCAATTAAAGTTGATTATTTTTGAAATTGTTTAATAACCATTGTCCGTGTCAATAATTGTTATTGACAGTAATACGAGATGAAATTGATTATTATTAAACTTGTTTCGATAATCATTAGATTGTCAACAATTATTTTGATGGTTATATGAGATGTGAACACTTTTATTAAAACTGTTTTAATAATTTAAAATCTTGATCAGTTAAAATTATTGAGTTTTGTAATTGATAAAATATATGATATTTTGTCAAATAGGCTTTTCCATCCAAGTAGTCAATAAAATTTATTTTTGTTTACAAGGAACGACCTGACTACCAGGGGCCTTATAGTTCAAAGATAAATGATATTGTCTATTGTATATGTTACGAGTGTGAAGAAAAGTTATTTAATTTTGTACTTATAGTCTGGACTACCCCGAGGGTATGAGATTAACTAATTTCCGGCCACAAAGATGAATGAACTCAACTTTAAAAATAGGAACGGCCTGACTACAAGTGGACTATGTAGTATAGAGTCTGGTTTAATTTCATATGATGAAATATTGATGGTAATGTACCAGAACTTTAATTATGTGTGAGAAACGACTTGACTACCAAGGGGTTTATTCATGTTTTAAAGTTTATTGTTATCATTTTGATAAAGTTCATGTCTTAATGATGTATGTTTTGTGTTCTTATTTTTTGTTTTCCTTTTTTATCAGATTTCTCATAATGGCATATATTACACTGCAAAGCATTCTTGATGCTAACAAACTGTATGGTAACAAATTTGATGATTGGTACTAGAGCCTAAGAATTGTTCTCATGCATGAAAAGCTTATCGATCATAGTAGCACCTCTAGAGGGAAAAAGTAATGCAACTGCATTAGATGCATATGCAGATTACTCTGACGAGAGTACTACTACAACCTTCACGAGTCCTGATTTTCATAGGCAACATGAAAATATGACTCCTGCATAGATCATTGCACATCTGAAGAAGATTTACAACTCTCGGAGTAGGGTTGCTACATATGAGATATCTAAATCCTTAGTCTCTTCATAACTCACGCTAACATCTATCAAATATTACTACAACCTTCGCATAACTTCCTCAACTCAACCATAACATTTGTCCAAATAATACTATAGTCTCTTCATAATTTTATCAACTCAACCACGACATGTCATTCTCCATCAACGCATCTTTTCTCGCAAAACGACCCACAAAGTACTAAAACCACTATCTCGAGATATTTACCAATTATAGACGCAACAAACTCCCACATTCCCTTTTGAGACTCAATAGCTCTTATCCTTCCTTTAGTCCTACATCCTCATGAAAGATTCTACTAACGACTAACAACTCTATCTGAATATTCATTCATGATTTTTCATTTAAATCTCTTGTCTCCCCATTACATCCATCCAACACTTCAGACCGCCCAATTTTTTTTTAGTAACGATATTCTATCAATACAACACCAAATACCAATACATCTCAAACAAGCCGCTACCTAGGGTACTTCCAAAGCTGTAGTTATTCCACCTAACTTTCCATAACATTCCCTTCAATTACTAACCGACAATTCCCACACAACATATTATCTGCCAACATACATTTATATCATATTATTTTATCACAAACTCATTTAACAATCCATTCAAAAATACTATCACATTTACTCAACTTCTTCCTACTAAACTATGTCCTTTGCAACTCTAACACTTGCCTCAAAATATGATCCTTCAAATATTCCTCTTCCACTTGTCTCTTCTCAACTCATAATTCCCAATACAAATCATTTCAGGAATTCATAAATATCATTCCTTTTATGCTATTCCATTGCTTTAATTATTCCTTTACTTCACCAATTCGCTATTTATACTTCTTTCAATTCGCACCAATTACAATTACTCTTTATCGCAAAGTCTCACTTTCACTATCTAGTTCTCCAATAACTCGACTACCTTCTTAGTACCTCAAGATTCCAGACTCGACAACACGTCGCTACAATCTTCCAATCATACGCAATAAATATTACTCTCATCACACTATTTTCCTTCATTTGCTATTAACACGCCCAAAAAACAGCGAAACTCATCATATATTATCACTATCTATCCTTACCATACCTCACAACGATGCTTACCTCATATCATACTTTCCGTAATATTTCATCTCCACAATTGTCTCTTAGTTAATTATCCGGCTTCCCCTCAAAAAAATGTCCACGTCCTCTTTATATCTCAAACAGACTTAGCTCACTAGGTACCATCATCATTACATTCCTCTATATCGGTCCCCATCCCATATATCCCTAATCAATTCAAACATTCTCATTTCTCTTAAACACATTTTCCTTTATACCCATTCATATCTCTCTTCTAAATACTCAACTTATACCTTTCCATTCTCACATTATCATTTGATCATAAAAACACACGCCTCTATATATTGCTCTAACACACGACATTAATACACATCTATTATCACATAACCAACTTTCTATCTCTCTCACAAGGCTCATCAATCCATCCGTCCTATCCATATACAATCTCACACACTTCCCACAAAACAATACAATCATGGGGAACAATATTCCCTTATACAATCCGCAAACTCACTCTCCAAGACGACACTTCTTTACACATAAGCAAAATATGAAACAACTTAGTACACACAACACACGAACAAAACAATTCAACAATTCACTCGATGTGGTGAAGCCACTCGGTCGAATACAACACAAACCCATGTAACCATCCTCTATTAAAACTTTTGATAAATATAAAAATACTCTTTCTCTTTTTGAAAACATTTAAAATATTTCTTTCCAAAATCATGCATCAACTTTTATCATCCAAAGTTATAGGTCCAAGCTATAACTTTGAACTTTAGTATGTAAAGTTATAAGTGAGTCATAACTTTACAAACATAAAATCACTCAAATGGAATAGTTACCGAATGACGACCTATACTATCTAATCTTCACAAAGATCTTCAGTATACGGATCATCTCTTCATCTTGATCACAAAGACCCTCCATCTTGAGTCTTGTGTTATTTGAGGTAGATCTTGCTTAAATTGTTTCTTTAAAGTTATAACCAAGGTAGCTATAACTTTGCATATGAACTTCTAAAGTTATTCCTGAAGTTCTGATAACTTTGTCTCACAGAACTTGTCAAAGTTATGCCTCAAGCTTCTATAACTTTGATCTTCTTTCTTGTAATTTTTGTTAGCTATGATAAGACTAAAGTACACAATTAAACACATATGATATATCAAGTAAAGCACATTATCAAGTAAACATGTCATTATCAAACTTATAAAATAGGTCCAACAATATCATATCTCATGCCAAATTCAACATCGTTCAACACATTACATCGCGTTCATGCTCATCATCATGCCATCATATTTCAAGTACATCACATATAATCGCATCACATCTCATGTAGTTCATAACTCACTACATTATCCTTGTCAATTTCACAAGGCACTCATGCCACAATCATCCCCATCTATTCTCATCCTCCTCCATGTCACATATCCTCAACAAGCCACATATGAACAATACTAAATGCACATAACGTCCCGACACTTCCCATGGTGACCAAGTAAGAGCAATAGGGGCAAAAGTGCGATTCTGGGACGTCTCCCGAATCCTTGCGGTAGCTCCCTATGACTCCTACCCGGGTTCATTTTATTAGACACTCCTAGTTCATTAAGTTCATTGGTTTCAGGTTCCAAAATTGATAGCTCTGATACAACTTTGTAACACCCTCATACACCAAGGTGCTACCATCTTAGCACACGGGAGTGTTACCATCTCGGTTGCCTGAGGTAGTGAACATCACAACAAGCAATAAGGGAAGCAATACTTTATTAATAAATGTTTAAATATCAATACATGTCTGCAACGGAAGGCATACCATCCGACCAACTTTAATCCATAACAAATGCATAAATAATGTTTAACAACTAAAACTCCAAATGATGCGGAATCTAGACTCATAAGTGATCTCATCCTCTTCCCTGTCATGCTCTACGGGTTACCTGCGATCACCTGCTCACCATCCCCCAATGGATCACAGCAGTTTTGTAAACAGTATAAGGGTCAGTAAATGTGTATATCGATCAATGCACAAGCAAAAGCACAAGGGATAAGAGAAATCTGAGGGCCACCGCAGCGGTTACCTCAGTAGACTCAGGTTACCAGCCTGCTCTACAAAACTTCCTATTGACCCTGGACCGCAGCCACAGGCGTCAAACTTTCATCTCACCACAGCGAGATAAACCCAGATCATTAATGTGGACATCCCCCACGTGGAGGGATAACCATGGGGGCGAACTCGGGGCGTGCATGTCTCTCAACAGGATCACAATCTCAAGTAAACATAGTAACCAATGAGATCGACAACAACTCCCCAAACCTGACACCAACATCTCCATCATCAATCACAAATAATACATATACTCATAGCATCAATTAATAACAAAAATTACTGACTAGGGAAAACCCTACCTTATCAAGATTCGCACAAAGCTCTAGGGATTAGAAGTGTTCCTCAACGAAGTCCCCTCCTAAAGCAATTAACATTAATATAATCAATACAAGTTCATTCCCTTTCCCCCAATTCAATGAAGACCAACAACATAATCACAATCAAAGCAATAACATGAATACTTACCACAAGAATCGATTAAGGCAAAGAAACGAACGATCCGGCACGAACAATCAAAGGTTCCAAGAGGGTTTTTGAGAGAGTTTGAGGGATTGGGTTTTCAGATTAGAAGCGTAAAATGATTTATGAACTGAATCTCTCCTCTTAAACACTTAATTAATCGTGCGAACAAATCTGGAAAAACATACTTACTCGCTCGAGTAGCAAAGTCACCCAGTCGAGTAAGCCTCACTCGGTCGAGTGTCAAAGTCACTCGGCCAAGTGCACATGATCAGGACCAACCATAAGACACCCACCAAAGTCACTCGATCGAGTAGACTTCACTCGGCCGAGTACCATATGTACTCGATCGAGTAAGCTCTAATCGGCCGAGTCCCCAACACTCAGGAATACGGAGTATTACAGTTTTTGAAAGGATAAATCAAACCTTATTAGATATGGTGAGATCCATGATGGGGTTCACTAATCTTCCTTTTTTTCTATGGGGATATGCTTTGGAAGTTGTTGCGTACATATTAAACAAAGTTCTCACTAAGGCAGTCACTAAAACACCATATAAGATACGGAAGAGACTTAAGCCTAACCTCAAACATTTGAGGATTTGGGGTTGTCCAGCTTATGTTAAGCGACTGCAATCAGACAAGCTTGAAGTTAAATCTGACAAATGTAGATTTGTTGGTTTCCCAATCAGACTATGGGATACTATTTATATCATCCTTCTGAACACAAAGTGGATGTGGCCATAAATGCAACCTTTCTAGAAAAGGAATTCCTTGAACGAGTAATGTTGGAGGAGTGAGTTGGAAAAGTTCCAAACAAGGCACAGTTGCAGATTCGGTAACTGAAGCAGAGTATATAGTTGCATGTCATTCTGCTAAGGAAGCCGTTTGGATTAGAAAGATCTTAACTGAACTTGGTGTAAATTCTTCAATGAAGGAAGTTGTTCCTATTGTGTGACAATATATGCGTTATTGCACAGGCAAAGAGCCAAGGTTACACCATTGATCTAAACATGTTCTGCGAAAGTTTTACCTGATTATAGAAATTGTTGAACATGGAGATGTTTAAGTAGAAAAGATAGACGAAAATTGTTGAAGTTCATAACTGATTGGCTCTAAGTCAAGTGAGAGATGATTTTTGAAATTATGCTCTAGATCCAATCATTATGTAACATTGTTTTTGAACACATTTCATATTGTTTTTATTTATTAATTGATATATTTATTTATCATATTGTGTTTGAGAACCATATCTGATTAGTCTTTGATTGAACTTTATGCTTGACATTATAATTGAGATTATAATAATGAGAGTCAAGCATTAAAGGTTTGATCAAAAGAAGTTCTTGGTCTAAGGGTTATCAAAAGGGGCTATGATAATCTAGATAGACTAATATATGTACAACTTTATTCATTGAATGAATATAATGGATCTCATTCATTACGGTGTATGTATAGGTGACTATATAGAGATATGATCATTCAATTGACCGAAAGGATGTTCCCGATGGTTGTTTTACCAATTAACTGGCAATGTGGAAATTCTCATGAAGAGTGAATGTAATACTTGAAGTCGATTCGCCAACCATAGTGATTGACATGGAACATAGTGGTTATCTAACATGGTTTAACAGTTTTAACCATACCCTAGGATGATCCTGAGTTGGAAAGATGGAAGAAAATGATACATCACCCTTAACCAGTTCGTCTTCATTGGATGTTGATATTCACATTATCATGTCGTTGAAGAGTGTTGTTAAGCGTCAACCTCGATTAGTAATTAAGATGGTTGACTCTGGGTCAAGTGGGAGATTGTTGGAATTATGCCCCAGACCCAATTGAATCAGTAATGTTAATTACTACTGGCTTAACCTAGATGGTCAGACACTTACGGGTTAACGTTTGCACTTAAGATAACTTTATATTACTTTATTATAATACTTAAAGTATCCAAATTACATATTATTGTATTAACTGCTAACACAGAAGATAATTTTAATAAAAGAAGAAAGTATTTTATAGTATAAAAATAAGGAAATAAAAAGAAAGAGTTTATTTTATTCTTCCCTATAAATTCTTGGAGTTAGGGAATTGGAAAATAACACAACTCATTCAGTTGTTTCCACCCTAAAAAGATAGTGAGAGAAAAAGAGTTATCTCAAGAGTTCTCATATCTCCAAGTCTTTTCAAAGGTTTAGAGTGTAAATCGTACCCGATGTGGATAGACTAGAGACTTCGTACTTTCAAAGTTAAGTCATAGCTTAAGATGCGTATAGCGATATAGCGATCCTTCATTTACTAGTGATAGTTAAGTCATAGTTAAGTCATAACTTAAGTCTTCTCCAAGTCTTGGTATGTGAATTTGAATGCAATAGGTCTTTAAAGGATCGTATATTTATTATTTCTGATGCGTATAGCGATCCTTCATTTAGTAGTGATTATACTATTATTATTGTTTAGGTGGAGTTTGTTGTAGAAGTGAAATCGATAATGGTATTTGAAGTTGGGTTTTTTAAAATTGATTTTTGAAAATGTGATGGATTGTCGTTTTGGGACTCATCAAACACATTTAAAAACTTAACCTAGCATAGAGATAAGTCAAGGATCGTACCACGGAGATGGTGGATTTAGCAATTGAAAAGTTAACTAAGTCTAGTGCCTAACGAGTAGAGTAAGGGGTTTAAAATGTCATCAATTGAAAAGTCAACAATTGAGTTTAAAAAGAGTTGAACTAAGCTAAGGCAAGAACAATAAGCAAAAGATACACTCAGTAAGTAATTAAACAAGATGTAATCAATCAAACAAGATGTAAACAAGATGGGGTCCTAACGTGTAGACTAAGGGTGGATGATACTTATCTTAGGTTAGTCAATGGGTTGAGTCGGACTATGGGACGAGACTCTCGATCTTACCTCCCCACCTAGGTCGAGTGAGCTAGCTCTCGCGTACGCGCATCATTCCCACCAACGTTGTTCAATTAAGCTTAAGAAAATGTAATCATGCATTTAACCTCTAATCATCCCTGACCCTATAATCCCTCACCCCATTAATCCTAGCTAATACAATACTCACTAGTCATGGTGATTAAAACTAAAATAACATCAACACATGCATAAGATAAGATAAACATGATAATTAAGGAAAGTGATTTACAAAAGATTAACGAGAGATTCAGGATTGTACCCCATTAATGTTTTACAAAATGTAACACACAAAAATTTTGAACATTATAACGGTATGCAGTCTGCTATTATTGAAATTTAAATTAATTGGTTTTGAAGTAGTTATAACACACATAAATATTCTTTTTTAAAATGTTTATTAGATAAATCATGTGTTTTAGTAAGATTGGGTTAAATAATAAATCATGTATCTTCTACAAATAAAAGCATAAAAACTATTAAAATAGGTAGTATAGTTTAAAACTTAGAATTTTCAATCATATGATATTAAAACATGTCGAAATCCGCTAAAGAGGGCTTTTTTTGAAAAAATAATATCGCAAGTCCCCTACGGATCCCATCAGAACTCCGCAGTTAAGCGTGCTTGGGCGAGAGTAGTACTAGGATGGGTGACCTCTTGGGAAGGCCTCGTGTTGCACCCCTTTTTTTAAAAGTTTTCGATTTTTTTCAAGCTAGTTGTTCCCGTTTGCTTTTTTTTAGTGCCGTGATGATGCGGCTGCGTAATTTCGAGGAGCTCATAATTTAAAAAAAAACGGGCCCCAAGCGGACACTTCCTAGGGCAGGTTACTGCCGCTCGAAGATACGGGGACGTAACGGGATGTGTTGTTGTACAA
>JAIUZE010013163.1:0-19129 GCA_022085475.1 Heliosperma pusillum
AGATTGACTGGCTTAGTTGACCCTTAGATGCCGATATTGCAGTAGACCGAATCCTAGCATATTTCTCTTTTATCTGATTTATTTTGTATTAATCTCTACCTTTATTTCTCTTCCTTTAAATCTTATTTAGTTTAATTTAAAATCTTTTCAAAACCCCTAGATTGTGACTGACAGATTTAGATTACAGTTAGTTAGTTTCCTCCCTGTGGAGATCGACCCTACTTCCGCTATCTTCTTTAGTTAGTAGACTTAGGCTTTTATTTTTGGTGTATAACGACACGCATCAAATTTTGGTGCCGTTGCCGGGGAGGCAATTTAATTTTCTGTTTATTTATTTCTGTCTCGTCTTAAGGAATTTCTAATTCCTTAAGACTGTTCTTATTTTTTCTCTCTATAGTTGTGTATGCGCAGGTCCCAAAGGCTCGAGTTAGTGGAAGCTGATCCAGAGCCCCAGAGAACCTTCCTACGCAGAAAGAGAGGGTTAGATAAGACTGTTCAGGAGGAAGACTTGAGTACTTCTGATTCCGCCTTCGACAGTTTCATTTTCGAGGAAGATTCGACTGTTGAGACTACCGTATCAGCGAAGATGCCTAATATTGCTAGTCACTCTGAGCCCACCGCCGCATGTATACCTCAGGGATTCAAACTTACAACGGACGAAGATGAAACTTCTTTTGATCTTCGTCCGTATTATATCAAACTTGTCCAGCAGGACAAGTATAGGGGTGTGGCTGGGGAAGATCCGAGGAAGCATATGGAGACTTTCGCTGATTACTGCTCTTCTATTCCAGTTTCCAAAGGGGAGACACAAGACAAGATCAAGGAGGCCTTGTTCCCTTTTTCTCTTACCGACACTGCCAAAGACTGGTTCAAGAATCTGAATAGAGAAGAACTTGGTATTATCGACTGGACCACACTTGCACTGGCCTTCTACAAGAAGTATTTTCCAGCACAGAGGACAAATGCTTTGAGGGGTCAGATTACAAATTTCAAGCAAACAGTTCATGAAAATCTCTATGAGTCCTGGGATCGATTTAAGACGCTAGTGAGGTCTGTTCCTCACCATGGGTTCGAACAGTGGTTTCTATGCAATCAGTTTTACAAGGGGTTATATGATGATCATTGAGCTATTCTAGATGCCGCGTCAAACGGGAGATTCCAGAAGGAGATACATGATGATAAGGGTTGAAAATTGATCAAGGAGAAGGCAACCCATTGTGCTGAATATGGTAATCCGCGAAGTGGTACACGGACAGTAGCTAGTGTTGATTCTGACGGTCTATATGCTAAACTTGATAAACTAAATGCCAGACTTGACAAATGGGAGAAACAGGCTGCAGATAACCAGCAGACGGTTCATTTGCTGCAGCGAGATGAAGCGATTACTTGTGAAAGGTGTGGCGAAACTGGTCACACGGTTTTAGATTGTCTTGCAGAAAAGGAGCAAGTTTGTTCCTTTCAACAATACCGTCAAGGGGGTGGGTACTATAATCAAGGGAATATCCATCCAAATCTAATATGGACGAGCCAGAATGTTCTAAATCCTACTCCTCCACCACAGCAGCCGACGTATCAACCGCCGCACAAGCAAGGATTCCAAAAATCCAGTCTTCCCAGCAAGCTAGTTCCTCATCTGGAGGAATTTCAGAAGTCGGAGAGCTAAAGTCTATGATACAAGCTTTAGCTATCCAATTGAGCAAATCTGATCAAGCAATGAATGCTACCATTAAGCTTTTGGAGTCGCAGATTGCTCAATTGGCGGGAGCTAGATCGATTAGGCAACCTGGCCAGTTACCGTCCCAGACCGATAAGAACAAGGAGACACTGAACATGATCACTCTGCGAAGTGGTCTCGCTTATGACAGTCCTGCTGGTACCGTTGCTGATATCTCTGGTGCGCATCCCGATGTTGCGAAGGCTGATGCTGATAATATCATCGATCGAGAAGTTTCTTCCACTCGATCGAATGAATTGAAGGAAAATTTACTCGATCGAGAGGCTACTGTTGGTCGATCGAGTGAATCTGAGAGACAGTTGGTCGATCGAGAGGGTTCAGCTGCTCGATCGAGTATTGTGACTGATAATGCTGCTCGATCGAGCAGTTTGAGTTCTAATAATGATCGATCGAGTGACATTGATACTCGATTGATGGGTCCTAATGAGCGAGAAGCTCGATCGAAGGGGTTAAGCAAGCGGATGATTAACAACGCGATTGTCAAGGATACACAACGTGGATCACCTGACATTCCAGTTCCGTTTCCTGGTCGGTTGAAGAAGGCTAAGGTCGAGAAGGAATTTGCTCGGTTCGCTGACATTGTACGTGATCTTAAGGTGAATGTTCCTTTTGCAGACCTCCTATTAAAGGTACCCTCTTACTTGAAATTTATGCGTGAAATGCTTTTACGTAAGAGGTCAGTCGATACTGTAGAGACTGTAGCTTTGACTGAGGAATGCTCCGCGTTCCTCCAAAACAAATGTCCACCTAAATTATCCGACCCAGGTAGTTTTTCCATACCGTGTCATATAGGTACCTATCTTATAGATAATGCGTTATGTGAGCTAGGAACTAGTGTTAGCGTCTTACCTTTGTCTTTAGCCAAACGGTTAGGCTTCACCAAGCTTCAGTATACCAACATGACAGTGCAAATGGCAGAGAGGACCTTGTCCCGACCCTTAGGAGTCATAGAGGATGTTCCTGTGCAAATAGGGATATTCTTTATCCCGGTCGATTTCATAGTATTGGACATACCTGAGGATTCTCACACTCCCATCATTTTGGGAAGACCGTTCTTGCATACTGCGCAAGCGATTATTGATGTTGGGTTACGGACATTGACTTTTCAGATAGGCGGGGAGAACCTAGTTTTCACTCAGTCTCATGCTAGTAAAGGTCCTATTCTTGTTTCACCATGCCACGCGCTTCCCTTAGCTGATATTACACCTGATTTGTTTACACATGACAAAGCTTCGGTTCCTATCGAGCCTATAGTTCCTGCCTGTGATATTCCTATTGCTACCGTAATACCTCCGCCCCAGCTTGGGAGCGAATTGGAGGAACGTGTTGCTGTGTGTTTCCTTACAGATAATAGATCGGCGACATTGGAGCTGAAGAAGGGAGAGCCAGGTTCGCGTGATGGTATCAAGAAGAAGTCCAAGAAGGGCAAAGGAGTTCGCACATACTCAAGTGATTCGGAAGTGGAGCTAGACTCCAAGAAATTATCGTATGTGTGGAAAAAGAAGTCGGAAATTACCGCAGCTGAGAGTAATTCCGCAAGTCAAAGGCCTGACGGTGGCCTTGTCACAAAACTGATTGGTTATTAGCCGGGTTTGCAACCCCGTGCAATTTGTAAATAACAACTTATAGCGTTTTCGTTAGACAATTAACAATTTGACTATTTACTTAGATTAGACATTACGTTATGATCCGTAGTTTAGATAAACAATTTACTTTTCCTGTTAGACATTTTTTGGTAATTTTTTTGGGGTATCGGTAGGCATCGTTTTCGCAGGGAAAGAAGCGGAAAAAAATTGCTCAAAGTCGAAGGCTGTGCAATCAAGAAAGTACTCGATCGAGTAAAGACGAACTACTCGATCGAGCGATCCTGCCTGAAAAAGTTCTCGATCGAGTTGCATTTCTACTCGATCGACCCCCAGTTTGATGCTGGTTTGGGGAAGATATTGCCTTGTGAGTTCTTTCTGTTTTTTCTGTTTATTTTTCCATTCTTTGTATATATTTCTTCCCTTAGGAACATGAATTAGGTTGTGTTTCCTTTCCCCTTATAAGCTGTTATGTTGTAGCCAATGAGGACATTGTCTGTTTTGGTTTGGGGAGGTGTTTTGCATCCTTTTGCGTCTGCATCTGCATTTGTATTGCATTCACGTTTACAATTCATGTTAATTAGAAAAATTTGAAAAAAATCAAAAATAGCACGTTTATTTTTGCATATAGTCGAGTCGGATTGGAGTCTTGTTCGTGATGAAACTGCACTACAAGTTTATTCTATGCTATTCCTTGCACCTTTCTTGACTTACTTAGTAAAATCGAAATAGTGAACTATTGAATTTTGTCTTGGAATTTAAATTTGATTATTAGACTTGACTTAACAATTTGGCAAACTACTTATATATTCTGAGTTTTAGAGCCTATAACTGGTGACATTTATGACCAGTTCATCTAGGAATGAGAGTAGTTACTCCCCACATCTCGTGTCATTTGCTTGTATATGAACTTTGATTTCTTATTGCCTGCACGCATTGGGTTTGTGGTCGGTATTACGTGTTTTGAGAATATTTGCATCTCCCTTTTTCTCATTTTACCCCATTAACTCCACATAAAGCCATATCTGCCTGTTGCCCTTAACTACATTCCAAACTGAGCCTACCTTTGCTGAGCTAGTTTAGTAGTCGAGGTATATTTCATTGTTGTGTCAGTTTTTGGCTCGTTTTCATTTATTGGATTGGGTATTTGCGAGAAAGGAAGAGAAGTGATTAATTGTGCCTCGATCGAGCAGATATTGATGTTTGTTACCTCGATCGAGTGACTTATTCCACTCGATCGAGGGGTTTTCCCTCGATCAGCCAAGAAAAAAAGAAAAGAAAATGGAAAATGAAAAAAGTATAATGAGAAAAAATAATTGGCTGAAGTTTTTGTTATCTATACCTCCTACGCTTATTATTATTTGTCGAGGTGTTGTGTGAGATTTGTGTTGTATATGCCCAGATTTGTTAAGGCATCGAGCTTAGTTATGATTGTTGGAAGAATGGAACGAGTTTTATTTCGGTCTTGTAGGAACTAGCTTGGCTATTTACCCTCACATTTCCATTAATTGCTTTGCCCCTTCTTACCAATTAACCTCACATATCCATACTTTTGCAAATGTTCGGCACGTGATAGTCCTTGAACGGTGGTTATGCGTGTGTACGGTGCTTGAATCATCTTTCATATTAGTTAGCAATGCATGTTGTGTCGGTCGTAGTCTAGGTGAGTGACTATATTTTCTTCTCTATTTCTTATACATATTTACTTACCATTTGCTTGATGAGAGAAGAGTGACCCGTGAGAGTCCGAATTTGGTTGAGTTTTGCAAGGTCGAAAGTCTAATTTATTTCCAAGATTGTATAAATTCGTTCACTTTCGTATTAAGCTTTGTAGCGATTGAATGAGTGCATTTAACTGTTTAGCATTGACTTGTAGCTAGCTCTGAGACTTACTCCATTCCCCTAGGTTCATTTAGTTCCATATAGCTGCATTTAGTTTGCTTGAGGACAAGCAAGGGTTTGGTTTGGGGAAGTTTGATGCGTGTATTTTATATAGACTTTTTAGTCCATTTATGCACGCATTTCTGTGTCATTTAAGTGATATTGCGTCACTATATGCCCCATTTGGCTACTTTGTACTTTCATTACCATTTTGTAGGTACAAGCTGCGTAGTAGCGGAAACCGAGCCGAAACAGTCCACTCTGCATGCATTTAGGAGAATGGAGGGAACGGAACAGAAGCTCTTGCATGGGAAAGCGTGAACCCGCTCACAATCAAGTCCAAAGCCATGTCCAACACTACATGATAGGCCAGAAGACCTCGATCGACTATATATTGGATCGACCGAGGAGAGTTGAAGTGGAGAAGACCTCGATCGAGCTGTCATTTGCTCGATCGAGGGATAGCTGTGGACACGTTGGTCGATCGAGTAGAGGAAGTCCTCGATCGACTGATACTCTCAAATAAAAGCCTCGATCGAAGGGTATTTTCCCTCGATCGAGTGGAATCCATCACGGGCCTTAAGTCCGTAGACTAATTAGGGTTTAGAGTCGTGTTATGCATTATATAAGACTCTTATTTGTCGTCATTAGGATTCAGAATTATTATCATTAAACATACTTACTTAGCATTAAACATTAGTTTTCTGAACTTTCTCTAAGTTTACATTTGGTTTATTATCGACGTGGATTTGTTCTTTACGCCGGATTTGCTAAGATTGTAAACTTCCTTTTTCTCCTTTATTCTTAACCTTTGTTTTAGTCTTAATTACTGTTTACCTTTCTTAATTGCTGCGTTATTGTTTTTATGCTTGTTAATTACGATTTTATCATGTCTAATGTCATATGTTTAATCGTCTTTATTGTTAGCATTGTCAATAGTATGAGTAGCTAATTCCCTTGTATGTTAGGATGAGGAAAACTGTAGTAGAGGCATGATAGGTTAGAGTATGTTAGTTAGTCTTGAATATGAGAATTAATCTAAGCAATTTAATTGAGGTAACGAATGAGTGCACGCAGGAGACTAGCTAGGTAGTTAACCCCGACCTGGATCGAGAGATTGGAAGGGAAAGGATTGCTTAGAATTGATAGGTGACTCCTAAGAGGACGAGAGTTAATTAGGAAAATCCCTAGGGTGGTTTGAGACCGAGAGGAGAAAATCATTGCCCTTCTCATTGATAGATTGACTGGCTTAGTTGACCCTTAGATGCTGATATTGCAGTAGACCGAATCCTAGCATATTTCTCTTTTATCTGATTTATTTCGTATTAATCTCTACCTTTATTTCTCTTCCTTTAAATCTTATTTAGTTTAGTTTAAAACCTTTTCAAAACCCCTAGATTGTGACTGACAGATTTAGATTACAGTTAGTTAGTTTCCTCCCTGTGGAGATCGACCCTACTTCCGCTATCTTCTTTAGTTAGTAGACTTAGGCTTTTATTTTTGGTGTATAACGACACGCATCAGCTATCTACAAACATTTCGATATGTGTTTTGAGGATATTTAAATAAAGAATTAAAGATCTGTAACTACTACCTTTTTTTTTAATGAAATAGTGAAACCTACTAATTAAATTAACAATTGAACGTTTGTTAAGAGTTATAGAATGATTATTCCAATGATGTTAATAACATGATTTTGAGAAACTTACTTTCTTGATTTAGCGATGATATTCTATGTACGCCTTGGATTATATGCATCATGTGAAAATTTGTTATATAACTACTCCAATAAAATTTATAATTGTAGTATACATTCAATGACCATTATCTTAAAAATGAAAATTGATTTGATTATATTGAATGAAATGTTAAAAATTATAATATCGAATATGATGGTGGTGAAAATACTTTGGCTTGAAAAAGATATCTATGTGGTTGTTGTACTATGTGGTATTGGAGATGATATAAAGATACATATTCAAATTATGTGTATTTGAATTTGGATATTGAGAGTGGACATACAATAGTTGAATATGGTATAGCTCTATGAAATCACACAACAAGTAAACGAATGAATTCAATATATGAATTGTTTGATTGTAATCATATGTTTATTAAAATGTTATGCATCTATGACCAAATTTATGATATGCTCTTTGATAGAACATTGAGAAATTAAAATACATATATTTGCAACATATATGAGAATTGTAATTTATTATGGACCCATGGTTATGAAATTATATATTTTTATTAAAATGTTATTCGGATGATATTATTATACATTTATGGAGTAGTGGCACATGCAACATATATTATCCCTCGGGTATGTATTAATAATTATCGTTCGTAGGCCATGAATATTATTGAGATTGATGTGTTTATTTTAAATAAATAAATAGAACTTTCATTCCCACCGGAAGTGGGATGGTAAAGGACTAGAGGTACTTAATACGTGAGAATATATACGAGCAATACATACATATGTATATAATGGAGTAGATAAAGTTGATCAATGGTTTGACATAGCAACCGATTTGAAATTTACTCAATATCAATCTCACCTAAAGGGAAGATCTGACTTCTAAATTTATTTGATCATCTAAATGATAAATGTTATATATCCTAAGCATTTTAGAATAAAAATGAGTTGTTTGCACAAATTTATGATATTATATAGTGCATTGGAAAGATTTGATAGGAATTTTAGAAGTCAACAATATATATGGAGACAATTCTGTTTGTTCTTATCATTTATATATAAACATAAATACTCATAATATAAGATATTAATTTATGTCTAATGTCACATCATTTATTTGGCCAGATGAAAATAAATTCATTTAAGTTTATTTAAATATAGCTAACCAGAAGATTAGCATGAAGAGTATATTCAAATAATAATGTGGCGTTTGATAAGTAAAACTATCGATACATAGCTAAATGCATATAAATAGCCGCCCTGAATTATATGTAAATAGATGATATAAAATTATTAAAATGTGACAAATTGAGGTCATTCGGGTTCTGATTATACCCGTTTTGATACATCAGAAGTTTATCTTAGAAATTAGACAATAAAGTGCTGAAAACTCTTTCTTGTTGTTTTTTGTTAATTGAGTGAATAGCAAGACACACAAATGAGATTGAGTATTATTTTTAGAGATCTTACTGATAAAGTCATCCATTATGGATACTTTAGAAGTGGACAAAAGTCTACATAGAACAATAAATTTCAGTGGCTGGAAGTCCACGTGTGCAATCATATGAAGCACAATTTAATTTCAAATGGGTGAAGCGATCTCTTTGGGGAATATTATTTCTGCACATAGAAAACCAACTGCGTAATATCGAACTCCCCGTTTTATGTTCTCCTGAAGAGAACCATTGATTAAAAGTTGTAAAAGATGATCTTATATATGTTCTAAGGTGAATATGAATATTTATTGCCCCTTAAATCTATCTTGAATGGAGTTTTTACCACCTTAGGGGGAGAGTGATAAGGAAAAGCCGCTAAAAACATACAAGTACTATTGATCCCCAATTGAACCTGAAGTTCAATGATTATTAAATATGAAATACATCAAATACAGGTGAGGTTCAGAAAATAAGAATAATGATTTATATATATATATATATATATATATATATATATATATATATATATTCATTTGGTTATGATGATGTATTACGATAAGTACTTACGAGCTTGATCACCTTATCTTTTTGTGAAATGTTTTAAACATTGAAATCTATGATTTGACTATAGACATATTTGACCGAATCTGAGGCTTAGTGAGTCATAGCTTGGTCATAGGGAGTATATGTTATGAACATTAAGATTCTTGCCAAATTGTATAATAACCATATGCACAAAGTGTATTGAGAAATTCATACTCGGTTCACATATTTTATAAGTAAAATGAGAGAAAAATGGCAAGCATGTGCAGTTTGTACTCATGTCCCTGAAGTGACAAAGATATCTGAATGATAATAGATGGCCTATACGAAAAAGTAATGGTACCACATATACTTGGATTCAGATTTCATTGAACAATACTGTTATTGCCAAGAAACAAAGAAACTATATTGATATACTTATGGAACCGATACATTTTCCGCGCGTTATTTAATGGACTATATAATGGTGATCTTGTATTTGAAAATGAAAGTCCATTGCAATTGTCGACACAATTAATGATCAGAAATGAGCTCATAAACCTGAAGTTGATCATAGACCTGAAGTTCATTCATGTCATGGACATGAATATTGAAAAAGGCACTGTACAGTTTGCATTATCGAGTCATCATTTGTGCATATAGAAAATAAATTAATCATTTGCATATTATCTTTATATTAATTACATCATTGCATTATTATATAACAAGTAATTTAGAACGTAGGTATATATACATCATATACATGCACATGTTTTGTATTTTATTCCTATAAGTTTAAATGAATAAGTGGATATATTATACCCACATAAATGAGAACTCCTCGAAGGAGCGTATTATAAATTATATCAAATTGATAATGTGGCTGATCAATTGAGCTTCTAAAACACTTATCATTAAATTTATGAACCTCTACGTGGTGATTGCAAATATTGAACATCAATGCTGTTGAAGAGCTTATGCGAAATAAGTAAATATTCTCTCAACCTGAAGTTTGAGCATCTATGAGAATTTACTTGATTGTATAATTTATTCTAAATATGTAGTAAGATGATTTGACAAGAAAGATAAATTATTTTTCAAATAATTTTTGTTAATAAACGAACTGATTCTCCGGAAGAGAATGAATTTGGAAATGATAGCTACACTCTTTTTCCCTTCGTCTAGGTTTTTGTCCCAATGAATTTTTCCTAGCAAGGTTTTTAATGAGGTAGCATTTTGGCACGTTAATACGCTATATTCATGATCATCATGATTGTTAAAATGACAATTATTCTAGACATATAATATTATGTCATTATTTGAGAAGAATTTATATTACAAGTGTGACTATTATATTTGAGATGAAAGTTCAAGAGTCATCATGAATGACTACATCCAGACTGTGAGTTCTAATATAATATGAAGATTGAAATTATCAAGGAATTGAAAATATCACGTTTATCAAGTACGATGGATTATATCCAACGATCGAGAAGTTACGTAAACAATCGAGAAGTTACGTCAAAGCATGGTTCATCTCAAGTTATTATAAGTTATGTGATCATCAGGGGGAGTATACACGCGCTGTACTCTTTTTCCTTGTCTATGGTTTTGTCCCACTGGGTTTTCCATGGAAAGGTTTTAACGAGGCAGCTTGATATGCGTGTTTGAAGATTAGTGTACTATTTTCCTTCACTAGTGTTTTTCCCCACGGGGTTTTTCTAGGAAAGTTTTTACGAGACACCTTCTTCAGAAATAGAAATCCAAGGGGAAGTGTTGTGAAAACTTATTGTGGATGCCCATAAGTCTCATTAGTATGAATGCCCATAATTGTAAGATGTTTCTAGAATAAGCCTTTACATTCCTACGACGTAACTCCTTTTTGTATTCATGTATATATATATATATATATATATATATATATATCTCTTTGTACTAATAAGAGATAGATCTCTCTACCATCGCATACTCCTTTCTTTATAGTTTATAATAATTTTGAAATTATTGTAATTAAATTTGGATTTATTTGATTAAAATATGATTTAAAAGTCTAATTATGAGCAATTAAATAACAACAAGTTGAATTATTGTCAAAAATTGAGTGATGACTAATTTTTGAGTCCTAAATCAGTTGGGATAATTAACTTGGACTTAAATATGATTTAAGTTTTGTTTGGTGATCTTAAAGTGTTATTATCACGCATTTCCGTAAAACCGGGTTATATTCGATATATACCGTTAAATAGAGCGATTTGGCATTTAAAATGAGCATGTTTTATACATATTATTATGCTACATATTTATTATGAATGTCATATTTTGGTTTATATAATTTGGAATTATGTAATTTATTCCTTGTATGGCCTTAGTTTTAATTGATATTGCCTGAAATGTAAGGGAATATTGATTCGGTTGTAATTTATTGTGATCTCGTATCACTTTTATTGTATTATTTTATTTTACAAATGTATAATAGGAAATTATTGTAATTTTATTATATATTTTGTAATTATTTGTAATACCGGAATTTTCCAAAGACGGTGCCATTCGAAAAGGTGTTCCGAGAGAGAGACGGTGACTTTGGGAGGCGTACTTATGAAGTTCAAGGGATCAAAGGAGTTGGTTTCCGAATTTTTAATAGATTATATATATGATTTTCTATTCTAGGAAAGGCCATACTAGGAGTTTTATTTTTATGCTTGCATTTTAGTTAATATGTTTGCATGCATTGCCAAATCGCCATAACATGACATGCATATTTCATCGAGTATTCGACCGTGTCAATTAAAATTATCATTAATTCATCGATTTAGTTCACTTAAATGAGATAGATAATAAATTGTCATGACCTCTCATAATAAATAACTGAGATCAAGCCTTACCAAATGATATAACCCATGAATCCCAATTTCGCTAGGAAGTAGGCTCGGCTCACCGGGGTGCTAAACTTGTTACATTGGGTAAGTGGGGTAATAAAGGTTATTATTTCGAAATTTGGATTGAGCTCAACGGAAGTATTCGCGACCGTAGCCGCATGTGTTCCGGGCTTAAGATAAATATTAAAGTAATATTATCGACCGAGAATTCTAATGTAGAATCGATTAAAGAGCTAATCCACCGAATTATATTAATAAGGGATGAATCGGCTTACCGTGCCCAAGTTGATATGAAATTGGATCTCGGAATCATTTATGATAGTTGGGTAGAGGTCACTATATAAATGCTTAACTTGTTTAAAATGTTTGCAAGTTTAAAACGATAATTGTTAATTATTTCATCCATCTCCTTTTGTAGTTTCATTTTACCGCAATGGATACATCTCATTCTACCGTACCTATCACCATTGATTCATATCACAAATCATTTGATGAAATTTGCGCTCTAAATAATCTTGATACGATTAGAGAACTTCATTTGAGAATAGGTTCCGACGGGAATCTCAACTTTGTTACCTCCTCCAAACCCCCTTTGCCAAATCTTTTGGTGAAAGACTCTTGGGAAGACAATCTAACCAAGAAGATGAAATCCTTGTCTTTGGAAGCAAGGAGAGATCAAGAGGCTAGTGGGAGTATTAGCAAGAAAAGTCTTGCACCTAAGATGAAATGGTTCAAAAATAAGAGGAAGAAAGGTAAAAAGTATAAGAGAAACGGAATAGGTAGTAAGACTACCAAAGGTCCGCAATTCAATGATGAATGCAATTATTGTCATGGCATGGGCCATTGGATGAGGAATTGTCCCATCTACTTGGAGCATATTAGAGATGAACTAGTGATTCCACTCGGTAATACTCTCTCCAAAATTTTTGTTATTGATATAAATTATACCTCCACCTCAACATGGGTATTGGATACCGGTTGTGGTTCTCACCTTTGTAATCATTTACAGGGGCTAAGAAACGTGGAGAAGCTAGGCCAGGGTGATGTGGATCTACGACTTGGAAATGGAGCTAGGGTAGCCGCCACTTCTAAGGGGACCTACGTACTTGTTTTAGCTAGTGGTTTTGAATTGTACTTGAATAGTTGTTATTTTGTGCCTTCTTTGTCTAAAAACATAATATCCGTAGCCATGTTAGACATGGAAGGTTTTACTTTTGCGATCAAAAACAATTGTTGTATGATTTCAAAGAATGACTTGGTCTTAGGCCAAGGTAATTCTATTAATGGTGTTTATGTTCTTGAGACATCTAACTTAACCAGAGATATCTAAAACATTCAATCAAAAAGACTCAAGTCAAGTGATCCAAATGAGTCATACATTTGGCATTGTCGATTAGGTCACATAAATGAGAATCCCATCAAAAGACTAGTATCGACTAGTATAATTAAACCGTTTAATTTTCAATCTTTTGGTATATGTGAATCTTGTCTCCTAGGGAAAATGACTCGTAATCCTTTTAGTGGTAAAGGGACACGAGCAAGTGAATTATTGGGCCTTATACATACCAATGTGTGTGGACCAATGACTATTTCTGCTAGGGGTAATTATGACTACTTCATTACATTCACAGATGATTTAAGTAGATATGTGTGACAACCCTCGCGAATGCGAAAATAAAACATAACAAGCATGTGAATTAAATAGCGGAAAAATACGAAGTTTTTAAAACTTTTATACATGCAAGAAGAAGTATATGAGGAGTGTCAAATATTACAAACCAAAGTACGAAATATACTACAACAAGAGACGTAGTCTCTCAAAAGGTTAACAATGTCAAAGTGATTAGCAACTAGCTCAAATAACGTCTAGAGGTGAATCTTCCAGGGACAACGCCCGCTAGCTCACACCCGAACCCAAAATATCATAAGCAAAAAGCCATCCAAATCAAGCAACATGTTCATCCATGAAAAACATGAACGCCACAGTCAGTGGGGAGTAACTCTGGGTTCTCCCAGCCATATCACATTAAACGTACATAAAAGGAAATACAAAATAGAAGCATTCATATATAGATATACATGTGAAATATTATAAGGATAGGTAGGCAATTCAATATATAATGATAAGAGCATATGGAATACAAATCCGAATCCATCATGTTATACAAAGACTCGGGGAATACACTCTTAGGCAACCGAATACGCTCACTAGGGCTTGCATCTCACCGTTAGCGGTATAAGTTTGATAAGATTGAGACTCGACAAACAATCCATGCCAGTCATCCATGATTCAATCATACTAATCATTCATCCAAACATACCAATATATTGACGACATCTCTCACGGTAAATGAAACGCACTAGCACCGTGTACATGGAAAGTATGATTAAAAGGCATCCACGAGATAAGCATTTCCCTGAACACATACACGATGACATTTCGTATATGTAGACTAATTTCCTCCTGGTAGGACGACGATAATAATACTGTTCCTAGTCTAAACCTGGCCAGACTCTCGGAATAAACGTTTTTCGATTCGACAAGCGATGACATTTCGCATCCAAGACTCGGTCAATCATTGACGCCGAGTAGCCCAAATTCGGTCGATAATTCACGAAAGAGGCGGAAAAGAGCTCAAGCCTCATAACAAGCGGTACGCTACATGCAAATAACACCACCTCGCAAGTACACAACATTTGACGGCCGGGTCGATCAACGCAATGCGTTCGCCTCCCAACAACGTCGCCGTATGCCCACTAACACATGCAATTAAGCAGTAGGATACCTCCCCGTTCCGACATTCCAGCCTTACGAACGTGGAGGTAGCCAAGGAAATGAGAGTACAAAGCACATAACAAAATAGTGCTCAAACCGTAACATTTGTAAAAACCGACTCAAAGGGGGACATATGAAAAACCGTCACAAAACATGAGAATAGGGAATTATATAAATTTAAATATGATAAAAATGAATCAATACATGATACATAAGCATTAGAACAAGTTTATGATGCATAATAAATAAGAAACATAGATCCCCTCTCCAAAACAACGTTGTTTGGGAACCAACTAAAATATGGGTCCACTTCAAACGGTCATAACTAGAGTTCTAGACATCCAAATGCAGAAATTCTAAATGGAGGTGATATATTATCCTCTTACGGTTCCAACGGGATGTCACAAGCCCAAAACAAGAAAGTAACGAAGGAGATGTGATCATTTTACGAAAAGGGGTCAGTGCAGGAAAACTGCAGTCGACTTGGGAAACTGGCAGCAAGAGACGCTGCCAACGCCCCCAAAGCTGCCAGCGTCAATGGACGCTGCCAGCGTCATGTCTCGGGCACATGATCCTTCAATCTCGTCTTGCAATCCACATAAAACAATCATCATTTATCATCACAAACCATCAATTCTCATATCAACTATCAACTAACAACAACCAACATCAACAACACAATTCCTAAGATTACTAACCTTATTCTAAATACGACTTCTAACATAGAAAACACATGAAAACACGTAAATGATATCGAGTAACCCTTCACCTTTACCTTTATGCGTCTTTAAACGATTTCTAAGCCTTCCTCCACTAGATAATAAACTTTGTCGGGGTCTAGAAAGTCTCCACCTAAACAAAGACGACAAAAGATGAATATAATTCACCTTTGAGAAAGACGGATAAATTGAAAAGCGATAAAGACGGTAATTTTATTACCAATACAGATAGAGGAAGATGAGAGGGAAGGAATAAGACGAACCTTGGTGAATTTGAGCAAGAAATGAAGGCGTAGGATCGATACTAAGACTTGAGCAAATATGGAGGCTAGGTTTTGGTGGTTTCTATGAGGAAGAAGAAGTTTGAGTTGTGAGGGAGTTAGGTTATGAGGGAGTATATGAAGGAGTAAGTGGAAAAAGTCAAGGAAAAGTCAATGACGTCTTAAGACATGATTCACTTGAAATCTCGCGTAAAATCCAAATACGGACTCGGAAATTCTAAATTCGACACGGAAAATTTAATTCTAAACTAAAACTAAATTTCGCTGAAAAGTATCCGTAAAATATTTTTACTATAAAAATAGGGTACATTTGCGGGTGTTACAATCACCTCACCTTTTAAAAAGTTTCGTCCTCGAAACTAGAGAGTAGAAAACAAAAGTATCAAAGACAAGAATCGGTTTTAAAAATTAACAAGAAGCTTTTACAAGGGAAACATTTATGAAACGAGGTTCTTCTCGAAAACGGTTTAAGGAGAATTTTCATAAGTGTGAATCTTTACTTACGGATCTCAAGAGTGCCCGTCGCGAACGAGAACTCTAATTATCCAGATCAAATCAATGTCGAAATAGTGAAATCGAAAATCAAACAAGCGTTAGTAAGTGCAGGACTAGTTATCAGACGTCTCCAATAACAAGTGCAAACATCCAACCAAACGTAAACATCCAAATATAAAAGCGAAAGAAATCTATTTTCTCCAAAAAGGAGGTACAAAAACCATCTTTAGACTTCTTTGAAACGCTAAATTAGAAATATAATATGGAAATTTGAAGGTTTTATCAAAGATAAAATCAATTAACAGGACATTACACGTACATAGAGCGACTCGTACATCTCACACACAATTCAGGGTAACAAAATATATATAAAACACGCAAAAACGAAACAAATCAAACTCTTAGGGAAAGGAAGAATCAAGATAAAGTCAGCAGGAAGACCTACAAGAATTCGACATCACTAATTCTACTAATAAACCAAATCCTCAAGAGAATGCAATTTACCCAATTTGCAACTCATCATTTTCAATCATCAGAATTCCCACAATAATATTCCATAATCACGAGATTTCAAGCCAATAACCTAATTATTCAGATCCATTTAGTATCCACTAAAGTCCATCGGCACGGTAGACTCCACAACTAACAATCCACATGAAAGATTTATTACGCACTCTAATCTTCTTAGTTTCATCAAAACTCTTACTAGAAACCACCAACAAAGTATTTATATCTAGGGAAACATGATCGCTAACAACCACAAGGTAAAGGAGACTTACCATGAAAATCCCTTGATTCAATTTACTTCAAACTCATTATCCTAAATTTACAATGAACTTTCTCATCTTCGAAAGTCAAAACACAATCAAAGCAACAAACATAATTATCTAAGATTCAACTAGCCTCATCCAAAGTCTCACGACAAGGGAAAATCCACAATCCATTATCGGATATAAGGATTCTTTAATACGTCATAACATCCTTAATTCGATCATTACTACGCTCGAAGCCTCAAATATAAATAGTCACATTAGCAAACTGTGGTGGTTACTAATCCTTAAGATAAATGGGTTCACTATTCTAACTCTATAATCCATAACAACCGAGCATTCATTATCCAAAGCTTGCAACGAACATTTCTCAATCTCGAACTATGATTCCTTAAGAATAAACGATAATTACTAATTCCAAACCACAAATGACCAATCACTTGGAAATCAGACAACCATTCAAATCATCTAGTTCATCTAAAACTCAAAACATATCGGTCTTCGCTTATGAGATTATTCCTCGAATCTGGTCACAAATCTAAATTTCACAAGTAAGATTCCTTTTTAGAGCGTAACAGTTTAAGACAACAATTTCCCAAACAAACTCCAAGGTAACTATTCCAATATCTCGCAACAACGAACTATTATCATGATCCACTCAATTCTCAAAATACCACTACAATACCAAACTCCAAATCTAAAACCACTAAGAGAGGATATATTATCACTATTTGGATTCATCCTAGAGCTTAAGTCCTATTTCCCATAATGAAATACAATATGAAATTTGTTCAATTCAAGGACACATATTCTAACCTAAGAATTCCAAAATACATTACACTTATTCTTTGAGCTTTACAAATGGAATACCCTATCCACTAGAGAAAAGATAAAGGAGCAACGAGATAGAAAACGATACGGAATCTCAAGAAGAACACGAGAATAAATAAGGCACGAGATTACAAGAGAGGAGCGCTGAAAAATAACGAGGTCAAGAAAGAGACAAAGCAGATAGTAGAGGTATGAATATATCCGAGTAAGAAATAATATACGAGCATGCGATTTCTTAAAGATCAATATTGACAAAAACATTCAAGAATGGAAATGAAAAGGAATGATGGCACGAGTAAAGGTTTAAGGTTTAATCCACAGAATTTCTCCTTTCAGACTTAGAGTGATAGTAAAGCAACTCATCCCAAACAAAGGCCTCTTACAAGGAACCATTGTACCACAATCATCAAAGTAAGGTACACCTAGATTTAACAAATCGATTACAACCCAATTCATCCGCCCTTTCATATAAAACGGATTCCCAATTGCAGAATTGCAACTCAAGCATAATAACATTCTCTCAACTCCATAATTTGACACGTTCCCAAAGGTTTCAAAAACCGAAGAACCAATAAGGAATTCTCCATACTAATCTCTTTTCAGTTCCTACGGCCACAAGGTAGAACACCGAACAAAACGTCATTATCAACATCATATAGCCCACGAGTTCATTATTAACAAAGTACAACCTCAAGTCAAACATCATCATTAACGTCCCAAGGTATTTCCATCATAGCTCACATCATCGAATCTCGCTCCTATCTATAATCCTCAAGTAATATGGTTCAACTTACAACGAAACCTTACTACTCCAAACGAGTCTCCGATACCATAAGATAAGATCACATCCTTAAATCCAAGAACTATAGCCAAATGCTTTTCCACAAAGCCTATACTCACAAACACACAATAGGAAACCACAAGACGTCACTTAACCTCAAAAGTATTTCGCACCTCAAGATATCATCCAAATATTCTCACTTAGAACAACTAGCTCCAATTTAGATATGATCCTCAAGACACTCTAATATTACTAAACTCCTAAGCTCAAAAGATTAAACCACTAATGGGTTAAGAAGTCCTAGCCAACTCATTCAACCTTACACCATTAAATACCATGAAATATCAACTCATTAGTCATGGCAAGCATCAAGCATTAAAATCATCAAACTTATCTTACTACCTTTCCTTAGAGATACAACCAATCATCAATATAGGGTGAATTTAGATCTACACCATTTTCCTCAAATCACAAAATTCATTCTAACAAACACTAATATTCCACCAAATTCAAAGTTCTTCCGACCAAGTATAATATACCACAAACAAAAGGGTATGGCATCCACAAAAATGTTACAAGGGAAGGTAAGGATACCAATGGTAAGAGGGAGGAACTATCAAGAGTAATTTCCAAGAGGCAAACAAGTTGGAAAAGAAAGAAGTGCATAGATAGAAGGAAGAGAGCATAATACAATAAGGACTAGAGAATTCAAAGATGAGGAAGAAATACACTTCAATTAGG
>JAIUZE010013165.1:0-22663 GCA_022085475.1 Heliosperma pusillum
TATCGGATTCACATGATAGCTTTCATATGATAGTTTATATGTTAGTTATTTGTTTCATAACATGAAAAGCATATCATATATGTTAAAGTTTTGTATTTCCCATATACATTGCTTTTATGTTATTCATGTTTAATTAAACTCGACATTTCGTGGCTGGGAGAACTCGGAGTTACTCCCCACTGGCTGTGGCTTCCGTGTTTATATTTAATGCGGTCGAACAGGTGGTGAATGCATATTTGGGGTACATTGACGAGCTAGCGAGCGAAGTATTTACCTTGGACCTATATTCGGTTCTTAGATTGTATATTATTATACACTCTTTTATTTCCGTATTTATACGGGAGATATGTCTCCCGTCTTGTATATGTCTTTTGTATAATATTATTTCGTTTTGTAATGACCTTTTTATTTCGGACACCTTCAGTATGTATTTAAATTATTTTTTTTCTTTCCGCAAATTTTGAGGGTGTCACAGTTGGTATCAGAGCATTTTTGCTCCCGACGCACGTTTGTGTACCCTTGTATAAATAACTTGACCTTAATAAAATAATAAACTGGTGAGATAGAATGGTAGGATGGGTAGATTAGGATTTATGTTGTAGTCTAATTGTTTATGCTAATTGTTAGGAGTAACTTAATTTGTTTTGTTTCTTATGAAGACGGTTGGACCGCGTGTAGAAGAGATCGTTGTTAAGTACCAACCAGGTCCTTCCTCATAAAGAAGACAATTGCCAAGGAGGCTATGCTTGGGTGGCTAGCCAGATTGCTAGGAGCACTATTACAACTCTTAGGGTGGAATATGTGTTACCTAGAGGAGTATCCTCTAAACGAAGAGTTGGAGAGATTTATAAGCCTAATGGAAGTGAATTCTTTCTTCATCTATGAATTATCTCTTCCTTATAGTATTATGCCCTCTTCCTTCTATCTAGGTGCTTCTTTCTCTTCCAACCTTTTTGCATCTTGAAAATTTCTCTTGATAGTTCCTCCATCTTACCATTGGTATCCTTACCTCCCTCTGGTAACATTTTATGGATGTCATACCCATTTGTTTGAGGTATATTATACTTAGTCGGAAGAACTTTGAATTTTGTGGATTATGAGTGTTAGTTAGAATGATCTTGTGTTTCGAGGAAATAGTATAGATTTAATTTCACCCTATGGTGGTGAGAGTGGGTATCCTTGAGGAAAGTGTGGTAAGGTATGTCTAATGATTTTAATGCTTGAAGCTTGTCATGACTTGTGTGTAAGTAGTTCATGATATTCGAAGGTGTAAAGTCGAATGAATTGGCTATTACTTCTTAACTCATTGGTAATTTAGTCTTTTGGAATTAGAAGTTAGTATTGGTTTGAAGACCATGCTTATGATATGTCTATTTTGGAGTAAAGAAGAAGTTTCGAATATGATACCTAACCATCCTATGGAGCTAGTTTCGTGTTTAAATGATTATGGAAAATGGAGAATAAGTTTAGGAAGGAACTATCCTAGGGGTTTTAAAATATAAAAGCTTGAAGTTGCAATATCTTTTGAGGATCGAAATAAGCTTAATAATAGTGGTAGTTATGGTTAGAAAGTTGAGTGTTTTTAATGTTACTTGGGAATTTGTTGTCGTTAAATGTTGGACCCTAACGGGAATAAATACTTTGTGGAATTAGGATATGATGACTACTTGAGGAATATCGACATAAGCGGAAACCGATTTATTAATAATTTGGAAAAAGAAAATAGATAAATCGATTACGGTCGCATTGCCCTATGTTTGGCAAAAGTTAAGTGAATTGAGTTTTGTGGGACTAATCTCTTTGAGGTTTCGAGATTCAACTTTAGATGATGAGAGGTTTTATTGTAAATAATTTGGATAATAAATTTTTGGGAATAAGTTGGATTAAGGGATTTCATCGTAAGTTCTTTACTTTGTGGTGGTTAACGGTCTTGTTTCCTTAAATTATAAATATTTTGATGGTGATTTCCAATAATAGTTTCGATGGACCTTGGAAGATTCTAATGGAATTTGAATAATTGGGAGTTGTTACTCGATGTGTCATACTTATGAAATATTTTGGTAGGAATCGGATGATTGAAAATGTTGAGGATATAGTGCACTCTCTTCAGGATTAGATTTGGTTGCAGTTAGTAGTAACGAGTTTCGATCAACATTGGAATTTTCATAGATGGAAGATAGTATGGTGGTAAATTTCCTTCTTTCTTCTTTCGTTCTATTCGATTTATTCTTTCGAATATTTCGTTCCTTCTATAGAATATCGTATTTATAGGTAGATTATTACTAGAAGCTTTAGTTAGAAATTTTAGGCATAGATAGTAGAATTATTACCTTTATTATAAAAGTTTGAACTAAAAACCTTTGGAAATGTTTTATGATTTCAAGTAGTTTACCGTCAAGGAGTGTTGAGACTTGTTATTGGAGACGTTCGATAACTAGTTTCTCATTTATTGATGCGAAAATGTATCTTTTAAGTCTTTGATTTGGACGACGAGGTTTTTGACCGCGGACGAGAACCTTCCGTTCCATTGATAAGATCCTATATTTATATTACAAGTATATTTTTAACAGTTTTGAAATAGACCTACATATATGTTACTTTCCTTCTTCTAAGTTTCGAGGACGAAACTTTTTAAAAGGAGGGGTGATTGTAACAACCCGAAAAGTACCCGATTTTTCTAGTAAAAATATTTACTAACACTTTTCAGTAGAACTTAAGTTTTTAAAATAGGAATTTTTGTTCCGAGTCTTATTTTGAAATTCCGCGTTCGTATTTGGAATTTCTGAGAGATTTCATGAAAAGGCCGTTTTTAGTCATCTTTGACTTTTCTTGACTTTTAAGTCGTCTTTGACTTTTCCTTGACTTTTTAAAGTCGTCATTGACTTTTTCTTGACTTTTAAGTCGTCCTAAACTTTTCTTGACTTTTAAGTCATCTTTGACTTTTCTCGGCTTTTCAGTCAACTTTGACTTCCGTTGACTTTTTCCCGACTCGCCTCATAAGTTTGAAGACCGAAATTTTATTTAAAAAAATAATATTTTTGATTTATTTTTATTTAGATTTATTAAGATTTATCATAATTTAATATAATTATTTTGAATTTATTCGGAATTTAAAGAATAACTTTTACGGCTTAATTCCGAACGTCATTTAACTATTCCCGAGTCATCGTAAATCCCGAAACAAAACCGAAACTCGACTTTTGGCATTGGATCAACCGCGCCCATTCCGTCGTTTTTTCCACTCACTTGAGATATTTTAATTGTTTCGATTAAACTAATACAAATATCTAAGATATTTGTAGCTTTATCGATCGGTCCGTTTAAATTACGCAAATCGCTCAAAATCAGACCCGATTCCTACCCATTTCACACGCCCCATGTCACCTATTTTTCACTCATGTTAGATCTTTTAATTAATATGATTAAACTAATAATCATATCTAAGATATTTGTAACTTTATCGGTCTGTCAACTTAAATTCCGCAATCGCTTAAAAACAGACCCGATATCACCCAACATCACACGGCTCTTTCCTCTTCTAATAGGCTTGATATTTTGATTTCTTTTCATTAATATAACATAATATCTAGATATTTAATATAATTAACGTAATATTTAATCAATTACCGTAATATAATTATTTAACGCGAGTTAATTCCGTAACAACAATTTCGAAATCCGACTCCCTATTTCCTCTATAATACACGGCTCCCTCACCCAACATAACTCACTAACAACTTTTCATTTTTCAACAAATCAAATAAAGATCAAAATATCACTTTCTTTAATCGTTCTTCATTTGTTCTTCGTGTTCTTCAATTGTTCATCATCGTTCTTGAGCACAACCTTCATAAAATCTTCATTTCTTAATTAAATCCGTCCTAATTTATATTTCTAGAATCTCCTCTTCGCTTCCCCATCTTTCACGGGAAGTCTTTTGAAGACGAGTTTGGTGACTCGTATATATTAGGGGAAGATTAGAAGACGGGTGTTCTTCCGTTTATAATTCTAGTTTGGTGCTATGATTGTCTTCTAAGCTAAGGGTAACTATTTCCGAGTTCCTCACGATATATGTTACATAGCTTTGGTTTTCTTTAGTTTTTGGTTCATCTTTAGGTTTTTGTTCATATTATTATGATTTTATGATTTTTAGTTAGTAACATGATAAGTTGTTAATTTTATTATGTTGTAGGAATTATAAATATGTTGGTGTTCTTGTTCTATTTTTATGATTTCTTCATGATGATGATTGTTGTATGATGGATGGTTAAATTGGTTGTTAAAATGGGTGTTGATTAATTAAAACATGTTAGAAACAATTGGGTGTTGTTGTAGTGGTGGTGGCCGAAATGGTGGCTGGAAACCGGTCCAAACCAGGCCGGTCCCGGCCGGTTCAGACCGGTCTGGGTTGGTCCATGGTGGGTCCGGGTTTTGGTCTTTGGGTTGTGTCGATGTTTGATTGTTATGTTGTGGTTTTGACGGGTTTTAATTATGATAAGCATGCGGGAAATAATTAGAAACAGTTTTTATTAAAATTGTCAAAACAGCCATTTTTAGCCAAAACAGGCCCGTGGGCCCATCCAGGCCCATGTGGGGTCCGGCCCAACTCAGCCCGTGGGTCCCACTTTGGGACTTGTGACGGTTTTTGAGTTATCGTCATTTTTATCGTGTTTTGTAATATTTAGCAAGTGGGAAATGTTAATAAGTAAAATATTTAATTAAAAAGTTTTTTCATAAATTATTATTTCTCACATGTTAGAAATTATAAGACGAGGTCGTAGTTTAATTGGTTATCATTTAAGTCAAGCGGGTTTTTGGGTATAATATGATAATTCACATGTTAGAAGTAGTAATAAAATAACATGTAATGAATATGTTGATTTTTTGTCTATGTGATAAAGACTCTGTTTCTAGCCGGTTTGACCAAACGGGTTTGGTCAAACTAAGATCTAGTCAGCCCCGTTTTGACTGATGACCCGTCGCGGGACTCGGGTCGGGGATTTTTCTTCAAGTAAGGTTTTATTTAATTATTGAATTAGCCTTAGTAGATATGAGGCAATGATCTTTATTATGATTTATATGCAATTAGTCACATGATAGGATGTTTTTCCCGTGACTGTTTAATTGTATGATATATGTCGTGTGGACTAAGTACCCATAGAGAATTATGAGTATATGGCGTCTTGACCATTCTAATTCTAAATGAGTATCTTGGACCATGACATTGATAGGCCCGTACTATCTTTAACGAGCATATGGAGTTTGCCGCTTGATAGCTTTTGTGTCTCGGCTTGGTGGGTTTATATCCAAGTCGGGCATGGCTTGCCTGATCCGTTTGGGACTGGAGCCAGCTTAAGTACTAGCCATCTCTGCTTAGGGGGTCGCCTAGTAGAGTTTCTCATAGACGGTTATGTCATGGGACGGGTAACGGAATAGCTGTTGTCGCTAGGTCTGATCAGTCTAGGACTAGGATGTTTTCCTACCTTGTGGTATAGCCTCGAGTTACAGAAGTCGACTATTGACTGCACTAGGAACTTATGCCTGTTTGTAGAAGTATTGGTCTTTCATGTATGTATGATTCTATGAGTTTTAGAAGGTGAGATGCAAGCCGGCTAAGATTGATAGAGTTTGGATTCCCGATTGTTAACTGATTCACATGATTACGTGTTGATTAGGGTTTGAGTGTATCAGGGCCATGTTACATGGTAACCGCTGAGCCAGCATACCAGCTTCCCTACCTCGGGTTATACTTTATTACCGAATTCACATGATAGCTTTCATATGATAGGTTATATGTTAGTTAACTGTTTCATAACATGAAAAGCATATCATATGTGTTAAGGTTTTGTATTTTATATATACATTGCTTTTATGTTTTTCATGTTTCATTAAACTCGACATTTCGTGGCTGGGAGAACTCGGAGTTACTCCCCACTGACTGTGGCTTCCGTGTTTATATCTAATGCGGTCGAAAACAGGTGGTGAATGCATATTTGGGGTACATGGACGAGCTAGCGAGCGAAGTATTTACCTTGGACCTATATTCGGTTCATAGTTTGTATATTATTATACACTCTTTTATTTCCGTATTCATACGGGAGATATGTCTCCCATCTTGTATATGTCTTTTGTAGAATATTATTTCCGTTTTGTAATGACCATTTTTATTTCAGACACCTTCATTATGTATTTATTATTATTTTTTTCTTTCCGCAAATTTGAGGGTGTCACACTATTCATGATGCGACGGAGGCTCTTTGTTTGGAGGTTCGGAACTTCGATGTATGCCTCACCGCCCAAGCTAATCATGTGTCGACGTGCCTTAATCGCTTTTCTACTCTTGAGTACCGTACCCGGCCCGATTACATTGATCCCAACATCATTCGCCAACCCAATTTGCCTTGATCTTCTTATCTTAACTTGTTTGTTTCTTATACTACTAATCCATTCGGCCCATTTTGGCTTTATACTCTATCCTATTCGGCCCATTTGGCACTAACACGTATTATTGTGGTTTGTAGTTTTTCATTGACATTTGATATTTGATTTTGCTTGATATATATCGTTTAGTATTGCGTATTTTGCATATCTATTTCTTGGCTTGGAGTGTGTTATTCTAGTCTTTTTATATCCTTGTTGTTGTCTTTTTAATGATGCCAAGAGGGGGAAGAAATGATATGATTTGAGTCTTTGCTTAAGCTTGCTCCTTGTCAAGACTCGTTATCTCTTAATGTCTTTCAAGTTATAACTTTGGCTAAGTTGTTATGTTCTTGCGATCAAAGTTGCTATAACTTTGGAGTGTTTTGTTGAGGGGGAACCATACTTAGTCACAATGTTAAGAGAAATCATAAGAGACTTGTCATCATCAAAAAGGGGGAATTTGTCGGACCTATTTTATACTTTTGATAATGACATGTGCTTACTTAATAATGTGCTTTAATTAAATATATCATATGCATGTAATTGTGTGTTTTAGTCTTATTATAGCTAACAACAATTGCGAGAAGAAAGATCAAAGTTATAACAACTTCAGGAATAACTTTGGAAGTTTACATGGAAGTTATAGCTACCCAGTCATAACTTTAAAGAAAATCGCTTCAAGCAAGATCTACCTCAAATAACACAAGACTCAAGATGGAGGGTCTTTGTGATCAAGATAAAGAGATGATCCGTATACTGAAGATCTTTGTGAAGATTAGATAGTATAGGTCGTCATTCGGTAACTATTCCATTCGAGTGTTTTTATGTTCAAAGTTATAGCTTTAGCCTATAACTTTGGATGATAAATGTTGATGCAGGATTTTGGAAATAAAATGTTTTGAATGTTTTCAAAAGTGAAAGAGTATTTTTATATTTATCAAAAGTTTTAATAGAGAATAAATTTATGAGATTCTAGTGGTTAGTAATACAACTTATGGGTTGTCATGCTACCTAGGGTTTCTAATATATCCTATCTCAATTTGTTGTTAACCTAATAAGCTCACCTAGGGTTTGAGCCTCCAAGGGTTTCGTGGACACCTAGGTTTGTGCCTCCTAGGGTTGCGTGCCTCGGTTTTGTGTAGCTAGGGAATTCGGCCAACCTAGGCTTGTTTCCTTGTTTACCATAATCTAGGATTCTACTATATCTTTACAACAATATTTTGAGATATTAAAGATAAATATATTTCTAAAAGAAAAACAAAATAATATTTTGAGATAAAGATATTTCTAAAAGATAAAGCAAATATTATTTTATGATATTAAAGATAAATATCTTTCTTAAATATTAAGCTAGGGTTTTAGATCTACTATGCTTCTATTACTATAAATACTCCTTCACATCTCAATTGTAAAAACACGAAACACACAAGAACTACACGACATACATACTACTTGTGTTGATTTTCCAAAATCGTTTTAAAGCAAACCTTTGAGCAAACTATTTCTTATTTTTAGTGTTTGTTTTTCAAAAGAGTCGTGCATCAATTATTATCAATCGCTTGAGTGAAACACGTTATTGGATAATAGTACATCATTATAATCTTACAATTCTTTAACGAGAATCTGTGTGAGTTATATTGTACTTTCTTATTAACGTAAGATAGTATAGAGTATCACCGATACTCACCTTGAGTTATAATCATAGTGTTGATTATACGATTGGGTTGATAATTTTTGTAATCCGTAGAAAGGTACTAAGAATTATTAATCGAGAATAGTAGACGTAGGTTTCTGATAAGTGTTAATTTGTATGATTTTATCCCCTCATTTTAGCTTGATTTGATATGGTTTATCCACTTTAAGAAGTGGTTTTATGAGCTAATCTCTCCTTTGCAGTATTTCTCGTGCTTTAATGTCATTTGTAGGAATTGAGTCGTTTCTACTTAAAATCCCGTCATTTAAAGGAAATATGAGCAAGCAGAAGCTAAGAAGGACGATTACGTGAGGTTAAGATGGCATGCTATAAAGATCTAGATGTTCCGAGTCAAAGGGAACAAGTTTCAAGTCATTCCGAGCTCATATGCACAAGTTGCGACAGTTTTGCTATTCGTCGACGAAAGTCATCTCAAACCTCATGCTCCGACCCTTAACCCTTGGGGACATGATCAAGCTCAAATAGGGGAGGAAATGAGGCCCAAGATGTGTTAGTTACGTCCCCGTTCGAATCTAAAGTCAATGGAGTCAAGGTAGATCAAGTCACGTACCAAGGGAAGATCAAACGAAAGTCAAAGAGTAAAGAACACCACATACCCGATCGGGTAAGTGGTAAACCCGATCGGGTATGTCTCCTGATCCGAGCAAATGCTTCGACTTCCTCCTTTTTGTCCTATGTGATGAATGCATGACCCCTTCCCCACGAAACCTAGCCTATATAAGGAGTGTTTCAGCACACACCTCTATACACTTCTCTCTTTACGCAACCCTAGATTAGAATTAGAAAAGCCTAGCCTCCATTTTACATTTTTAGCGTCTTTAGTTTAGTTTTTTCTTTCTTTCTCCATTTTGTAGTTTTAGTTTTAGATCTAGTTTTCTCTAGTCTAGTTTAGTTCTAAGTTTCCTTCAATTGTAATTGTTCTACTTGTAATTGGAATTCTAGCTTCCGAGTTTGCGTTTTCCTATTCAAGTTTCTATTCCATTTCAATCTTTGCTCATCCTTTCCGGTAATCCTTATTCTTGTTTTTACATTATTGTTTCATTTTCTTTTAGTATTTTTTTTATCATGTTTACCATTCTTAGTTTTATAATCTTAGTTTCCCTTTCATTGTTAATCATGAATAAGTAATCTTTGTTCTAGGTGAAGGGTTAACATGTCTAATTAATTTATAAGTATAAATTGATTCTGGGTAGAATTGTTTTAGTTGTCTCTATTTCTTGTTTGATTCTCATGATAAACTTTGATTTAAGGCCTTAATCAATTGTTTATACTTGTCAATTTCCGTCTCAAGGGCGAGAGTCGAGATTAAAATTAAAGGACTGGCAAGAATAGTTTAATGACCTAGCAAGGCTGAAAAGACGTTAGGACCCGTTAAAACGTCGGTAAGAATCCGAAAGGAATATACCATTTAAAGACTTGGACAACTATGATTTTTCTAAACCCGTAATCAACTTTGCTTTGAAATTGATTAGCAAGTGAACCCCGATCCCTAGATCCTTTTCTTGATTGTATTGTTATCATTTTTATTATAGCATTTATTAATTAGAGACAAACATTTGCCAATCGTACAAGATAGAGTTCTAACCATAACTATTCACAAGTATCTCCCGTCTCCCCGAGATCGACCCCTTACTTCCCTAATTACATTAATTTGTTGTTAGCCTAGTTTGGGTTATTTATCTTTTATTAGGGTATGCGACAACCCTGTCAAATTTTGGCGCCGTTGCCGGGGAGCACGGTTTTGTTTATTTGTGATTAGTTGAGTTTTACCTTGTGTTTTTCTTTTTTTTTTCTTTTCTTTTGTCTCGAGGAACACTTGTTCCTTGAGATTTTTCTCACCTTTTCCTTGTAGTATAGTGACTCTTTTCAGGTAATAGGAATATTTTCTTTCAAAAGGTATACCCTTGATGAGACCTATATGAGACATGTCGTGCTTCATGGAATGCTCATTGCGTGTCGTAGCCTGGCGATGCAATTGAGTGGTGGAAGTCTTTATCAGAAGAGAGGAGAGGAACTTTGGATTTTCTTGAACTTTATGGCATCCAACCTTGGGAAGAAACGCACTGGCGGTTGAGAATCCAAGAGCAACTCAATGAAATCATGGCTCAAGTTCAAATGCTCAAAGGGCAAAAGGAAGAACCCGCGTTTAAAAGAAGTAAGCCAATCAATTTTCCTTATGCTTTTTCAGCCCCCCCATGTGAGTCTAATTTCTCGTATGCTTTTTCATGCCACCCATGTGAGTCTAATTCTCCCCAATCATATGAATTAATAGATGACAATGATGATGGTCCAACCTTTTCTATTGAAAGTCACTCTAGTGTCGTTCCATTTGACAATTTTGAGACCCCCATTATTGATATTGACCATATGGTAGTCGAGACTTTAGACAAGGATGTTGTTAAGCCCATTTGTGACTCCAATGGAGAGTCGTCGATCGAGTCATCAGATTTCTTTGAAAATCCCTTCGCTAAGGATATTCCAGATTTATTTGAAAATGATACTGGGTTTTGTGAAACCTAGCCTTGAAATTAAGTGGGATCAACCACCCATTTTTGATTCCCACTCCTTTGATTCACCCTACCCCCAATTAGAGTCCACTAATGATATTTTGGGAACTAATTGTTTGTTCCATGATCTTAAACATTTCACTCCATCTCTCACTGACGAGTGGAGCAGTTCAGTGGTCATCTATGAAGTTTGTCATGCGCACAATGATAAGATATATCAATTCTTACCTTCAATATTTCATGCCTATATCTTGTCAATTGCTTACATATGTTTTTGTATAGCTCATGCGCAGGTATATGATCGACTTCTAAGGGCATTGACATGCTTTTTAAGGCACAAAGAATGATTTTCATTAATAAAGAGTCTAGCAAGACATTTAAATAAAGCTTCGCGGGAGGCAACCCGTGTTTTATTATATTTTTGTTATGAAATAAATTATTTTTGTTGGACAATTTAATAATGTTAATTTTTAAATAATTCATTTGGTTTTGGTTCTAATAGCTTTGACAATAAGACAATAATTTTATCTAGTATTGTAGTAGCTTGTTCATCACAGGTACTTTGGTGCTTGGGTTGTACTTGTCCCCCGTTTTCAAGCTAGTTTGGGGGAGCTGTTGCACGGTTGTATGTTTTCTTTTCTTTCTTTACCATTTTGTTGAGTCGTCCCCCATTCCTTTGTTGGTTATGTTGTCCTTCTTTGTGTTTTCTGCGCTTAAACCCGTTTCGCACATTGAGGACAATGTGTTATTCTAGCTTGGGGAGGGATTTAGTTTGTGTCGTTGTTTATTTAGTCTAGTTGTTTATTGAATTTGAAAATTTTGAAAAATCCAAAAAAATCAAAAAATTAAAAAAATTAATAAAAGTTGTTGTTTTGTCCACCCAATTGTGTTGTGCATAATGTCATTCCTCAATGCATTTCCCTTATTGTAGCTTTTTAGCCAATGTTTCACGCTTTTGACGGGATTTTGCATACATGGGGATGTCTTGTACACAGTGGGTGAGGGATTGATTTTAGACTTATTAGGCTTGATCTTGACTTTGGCAAACTACATATACGGTAAGGTAGAGCCTCCAGTGATCGGTACATCTATACCAGATCCCAATTAGGTGTGTGTAGTTTCTCCTTATGATTTGCGTCACATCAAAAACGCACAAGTATGGTTTTCATTCCATTTCTAGTGAGCATTACATTCATGATTTAAAAAGCATTTGAAGCCATTCACTTTGAATCCATTGCCTAAATTTAGCCCATTTTCACATTGTTTCACATTTCATTAGCCACATGTAAAAATATTGCCTACCTTGTTAAGTTAGTAGCTATATCGTTTGTGTTTGGGTGCTCATTTGGGATATTGTTCAAGTTATGTCAAAGTGATCTTCATTGGACGGAATTACTGATTGTCGTGCCGAAGAAAAAGAAAAAAGAAAAAATAAAGAGAGTTCAAAGAAAAAAAAAAGAATGAGAAAAAAAAATGAAAAGAAAAAGAAATGAAAAAAAAATGATGTTGAATATGAAAGAATGAAAAGAAAGAAAGAGGCATGTATTGAAAAGAAAAAAAATGGTTTATGAAAAGAAGAAGAAGTTGTGAGTGTTATTTCCATGATCCGAAATTCAAAAAGTTGGGAAATTCACTCTTGTGTTGCCATGAGTATAAGCCAATTTGCTATTTTTGGCTTAGTTTTATTTTCTTGGGAATGGTTCCGAGTTTTGATTGAGCATCCTTGCATAATTGGTATGTTGCTAGCTTGACCTTAGCTCCACATTACCATAATTCATTTGTCCACTTTGTTACCCATCTCCCATAGCCTTCTTCTTGCTTTTGGCTTCTTTCTATGCTTTTCATGATTGTTTTGACTTGTAGTTTTGGAATGTTTACCATATTAGATTGCGGGCGCATTCTCATGAGTCGTAGATAGGAGAGTGCCACTCAAATATAAAATAATATTTCCTTGATTTATATAAAAATTTGAGTGTTGAGTGCACCGTGAGAGTCCATTGTCAAAAGATCATGCAACAGCCGAAAAGTCTATTTGATGTTCCTTATGCTGCGCCGTTATGTAAATCTCAACCATGTTTTGCATTGTCCCTATGCCCACGTTGTTTCGGGATGTGTTTCATTGTGCTCTATAAGCTACTTGATGGGATTTGCATTTGGTTGGATTGATTGTTGCTCGTCGCCCTTGTCCTTGTCATGTTTGTTATTGTATGCTTGCTTGAGGACAAGCAAGGGTTTAGCTTGGGGGAATTTGATAAGTGTTAATTTGTATGATTTTATCCCCTCATTTTAGCTCGATTTGATATGGTTTATCCACTTTAAGAAGTGGTTTTATGAGCTAATCTCTCCTTTGCAGTATTTCTCGTGCTTTAATGTCATTTGTAGGAATTGAGTCGTTTCTACTTCAAATCCCGTCATTTGAAGGAAATATGAGCAAGGAGAAGCTAAGAAGGACGATTACGTGAGGTTAAGATGGCATGCTATAAAGATCTAGAGGTTCCGAGTCAAAGGGAACAAGTTTCAAGTCATTCCGAGCTCATATGCACAAGTTGCGACGGTTTTGCTATTCGTCGACGAAAGTCGTCTCAAACCTCATGCTCCGACCCTTAACCCTTGGGGACATGATCAAGCTCAAACAGGGGAGGAAATGAGGCCCAAGAGGTGTTAGTTATGTCCCCGTTCGAATCTAAAGTCAATGGAGTCAAGGTAGATCAAGTCACGTACCAAGGGAAGATCAAACGAAAGTCAAAGAGTGAAGACCACCACATACCCGATCGGGTAAGTGGTAAACCCGATCGGGTATGTCTCCTGATCCGAGCAAATGTGGAGTGTAAACTACTAAGGTTCACAAGTTTTAAGTAAACTTGATTAGCTTGACTCAAACTGAGAACAAAATCAAGTAACAAATGGATGTTGTTTTAGAGAGGGTGAGTTGTTTAACTGAAAGACTCAAGGGATATGACTTAGAGACAATCCTCTACAGCAAGGCACAAGAGAAAGGACTTAAAGACTGGTTTTTAGAGACAGTTTTCAAGTGTTACAGCAAAGCACAAACACCCTAGACTAACCTCAACAGTAAGCAAGTTAACCACAGCAAAGCACAGATATAACTTGACTCACAATACAAGGCACTGATCAAACACCTTGGAGATGTATCAGGCTTGTTTCAAACTACAGCTCTTAGCACAAGTTTGATAAAATTGAGTGATTTCTCAAAGTTTAATTCATTCATTCATAAAAGTCTAACTGAAACAACATACAAAGACCTCCTTATATAGAGAGGTTGATATCTTGTGAGCCATTGGATGTATAGATCATCCAAGGGCCAGCTTAGGATCTAAACTACTTCTAATGACATTAATTAAGAGCCTCACAATAGGACGAGCTCAACAACTATAAAGAACAGACACAAAACACAAAAGAAAACAGACTGAACAAAAGCAAATAAAGCAGTTTTTGGAGTTTTCCTGAAATGGAAATCTATTGTTCTTGTTGTCTTGTGCTTTGCTTTGGGTGTTTTGTTACTCCTTGGAACTCTCCACTCTTATGAGGACATAGATAAACCTGCCTTAGATGAAGACAAGTTGACTTAAACAAAAGAAAACATCATCTGAGCATGTACTACCTCTGCTATGCTGCTTGCTGGACTCTAGCTTTGGGGTGTCTGTTTCATGGGTTTTTGCTAGACTTCAAAATGGTTTGTCCTGGGCAAACTTGTAGCTTAGAGGGTTGTCTTGATGGTAGGCCATAGTGGGGGTGGTTGGGATGCCCTGGTATACCTCCTAGATGCAGGGTTTTTTAAATGGTCTGTCTGGGCCTGAATGGCTCTGTTTCTGTTTTGTGTGGGTAATGTGGGTTATGTTGGGGCTTGGCATGGGTTGTTGAACCTTGGACTGTCTCCCTCACTGTTGTAGCTTGGCATGGCTTGGTCTTGGCTTGTCATAGCTTGTTGTTTGGACCTTGTAACTCTAGCTTCTATCTGAGGGGTCAAGCTTGTCTTGTTTGTGGTTGGATCATCAAGACCCCTTGGGTGAGCTCCTGCTGCAGCCTCCCCAGGTTGAAAAGGGCTTGACCTCAAGCCTGTGTCTTCCTCCCCCTCAGAGTCTTCATAGAAGGGACTAAGATCTCCCACATTGAATGTTCCATGGACTGCATACTCTCCTGGTAGATCAATTTTGTAGGCATTAGGACCTATCTTCTCTATGACTTGAAAAGGACCATCTGCTCTGGGCTCTAACTTGTTCTTTCTCTTGGAATGAAACTTTTCTTTCCTTAGGTTGATCCATACTAGGTCTCCTGGTGCAAAGTCTTTCTTGGTCTTAGGAACCTTGGCATTCTTCTTGTATAGATCATTAGCTTTCTCAATTTGTTTTCTGACTGATTCATGGAGTTTTAGCATTTGTCCCACCCTCTTCTTGGCATCATAGTGGACCTCTGACCTTCACACACTAGACAAACTCAAAGGCATTAAGGGGTTAGTACCATAGACCACTTCAAAGGGGGAGTGGCTTGTGGCTGCTGATGGAGCTCTATTGAAAGAGAACTCTGCTTGAGCCAACTTCAAGTCCCAGTCTTTGAGAGATTTGCTGACTATACACCTCAAGATTATTCCCAAGGTCTTGTTAGTCACCTCAGTTTGACCATCAGTTTCAGGGTGATGGGAGGTACTGTTGAACCAATTTCATAGTTTTGATAATGACATGTGTTTACGTAATAATATGTTTTACTCGATATATCATATGCGTGTAATTGTGTGCTTTAGTCTTATTATAGCTAGCAACAATTATGAGAAGAAAGATCAAAGTTAGGCATAACTTTGATAAAGTTTGTGAGACAAAGTTATAACAACTTCAGGAATAACTTTGGAAGTGAACATGGAAGTTATAGCTAACCAGGCATAACTTTAAAGAAAATCGCTTCAAACAAGATCTACATAAACCTACACAAGACTCGAGATGGAGGGTCTTTGTGATCAAGATGAAGAGATGATCCGTATACTGAAGATCTTTGTGAAGATTAGATAGTATAGGTCGTCATTCGGTAACTATTCCATTCGAGAGATTTTATGTTCAAAAGTTATAGCTTTAGTCTATGACTTTGGATGATAAAATATTGATGCATGATTTTGGAAATAAAATGTTTTGAAATGTTTTCAAAAGTGAAAGAGTATTTTTTATATTTATTAATTATTTTAATAGAGAATATATTTATGAGATTCTATTGGTTAGTAATACAACTTATGGGTTGTCATGCTACCTAGGGTTTCTAATATATTCTATCTCAATTTGTTGTTAACCTAATTAGCCCACCTAGTGTTTGAGCCATCTAGGGTTTCGTGGAAACCTAGTATTGTGCCACCTAGGGTTGCGTGCCTCCTAGGGTTTCGTGAGCTAGAGGATTTCGGCCAACCTAGGTTGTTTCCTTAGTTGACCTAATCTAGGATTCTACTATATCTTTACAACAATATTTTGAGATATCAAGATAAATATATTTCTATAAGATAAACCTAATAATATTTTGAGATAAAGATATTTCTAAAAAGATAAGCAAATATTATTTTATGGAAAGATAAGTATCTTTATTAAATATTATACTAGGGTTTTAGATCTACTATGATTCTACTACTATAAATACTCATTCACATACTAATTGCAAAAAACACGACATACACTACACACACGGCTATTTATTTTACTTGTGTTGATTTTCCAAAATCGTTTTAAAGCAAACCTTTGAGCAAATATTTATTATTTTTAGAGTTTGTTTTTAAAAGAGTCGTGCATCAATTATTATCAATCGCTTGAGTGAAATACGTTATTGGATAATAGTACATCATTATAAGCTTACAATTCTTTAACGGGAATTTGTGTGAGTTATATTGTACTTTCTTATTAGCGTAAGATAGTATAGGGTATTTAGCGATACTCATCTGAGTTATAATCATAGTGTTGATTATACGAGTGGGTTGGTAATTTTTGTAATCCGTAGAAAGGTACTAAAAATTATTAATCGAGAATAGTGGACGTAGGTTTCAACGTGTGAAACTGAACCACTTCAAAAAATCGTGTGCCTCTCTCTTATCTCTTTACTTTTCGTTATTTCGTTATTCGCGCTTACTTTGATTAATTAATTAGTTGATTTTTAATTTCATAAGACACATAATTACTTACATCTCATATAAAAAAAAAAAATTTTTTCCCCCCCCCGAAAAAAAGTGGGGCTAGTTTTTAATACCAATTCACCCCCCCCCCCCCCCCACTCTTTCGTATTCGATCAATAGACTCTACAATTGGTATCAGAGCTTCGTGCTTGTGATTGCCTTACAACAAGGAGTCTGATCCATTTATCCTTTTATTTTTATTTATTTTCCGCTGCATTTTATTTTATTTTAATGGATTCCAAACATCTGAAGTGTCCCGTATTCGATGGGAAGAACTACAGTTTATGGAAAAATATGATGACCCATTTTATAAAGGGTAACGATTGGGAGTGTTGGCTAATCATTAAGAATGGTCCTAATAAGATCATGCTTGGAACGGCTACAGGCACTTCCATCGAAAAGAAAGAAGATGACTATGTTGAGGCAGATTATAAGAAAGCTGAGAAAAATTCAAAGGCTATTAGTCTGTTGCAAAACGGCATGATCCATACTGAATTTGATCGTTTCTCATCTAGTTCTACTGCCAAGGAAATATGGGATGGTCTTGAGTTAGCTTATGAGGGGACAACTGTTGTCAAAAAGCAACGCATAGCTCTACTTATGCGAAAATACGAATTGTTCTCCATGGAACAAAATGAATCGCTTGACCGCATGTCTACTCGCTTCTCCAGTATCATTAATGAATTGAAAAATCTTGGAAAAACTTTTGACTCCGAGGAAATTGCCAGGAAGATCCTTAGAAGTCTATCTAAACGATGGAGACCGAAGGTGACGGTAATTGAGGAATGTAAAGATCTATCTGACCTATCTTATCAAGAGCTACTTGGAACCCTAATGGCTCATGAGATTACTCTTGATGAAGATGCGGCAAATGATAGTAATAGCAAGAAGGTGGCTTTTCAGGCCGAATCTAGTGAAAGACAAGATTCGGATCTTGAAGATGAAACAGTGTTATTTGCTAGACGTTTTAAGAAAAAATTCTTTAATAAACCACAAGGAAAAACGTTTAACAATAACACTAACAAATCTTACAAAAAGCCAATTGAGTCAAAAGGGTCTCTTTCAAGTCGTGGTTGCTTCAAATGTGGGGATAATGATCACATGATCAAAGATTGCCCTACATGGAAGAAAATCAAAGACAAAAATCAACGAGAAAAAACCAAGAAGGAATTCAAGCAAGTGATGTTGGCTTATTGCTGGGGAGATCTCGACACAGAGGACGACGAGTCAGAGGAAGAGGAAGTCGCCAACTTGTGTCTAAGCAACGTCAGTCTTGACCTAATTTCTGACAGTGAAAATGAAAGCGAATCCGAGATGTGTCTTGTTGGCAACTCAGATTCAGAACCAGATTCAGAAGATGATGAAGAGGTTAGTCATCTTGAACTTAAAAAGCAAGTTAAGAATTTGTCTAAGAAGTCTTTAATTAAGTATTTTGAAGAAGCCTTAGATCATTGTCATGAGCAGAGTCTAGAATTGAAAGATCTTAAAGAACAAATCCTTGACATTGCTGAGGAAAACCAACTTCTTAAGGCCAGAGCTAAAAAGCTCAAGTCTAAAGTTATGGCAACTTCAGCTATAACTTCAGACAAGACAAATGTTGAGAAAGAAGCTCTTGAGTCTAAAGTTATAGCTAATGAAGCTATAATCTCAGAATTGAAGCTCAACATTAAGCACCTTCAAGCCAAAGTTATAGCTAATGAAGCTATAACTTTAGAATTGAAGAAAGTCAATGAGCTTTTACAATCTCAAACTAAGGCAAAGGAAGTTGTTATTCTTGATCACGAGAAAGTAAACTCTTTTCTTTCTCAGCAATTGAAAGAATTAAAGGCTGAATTCTCCCAAGCCAAAAGTCAACATAATTAGGAGAAACTTATCTTGAACAAACGTTTCAATGATTTTCGTGAAAATTTCAAAAAGAACAATCCCTCCAAAGACTCGAATGTAGATCATTCGTCGTGTGAAAAAGAAATTCAGTCTTGGAAGGAATTGCTCCTACATGCACGAAAAGTTCATGATAAGTGGGAAGGAAGTCAGAAGGTCTTAGACTTCCTTACCGAACAGTCTAATAATAACATGAAGAAAGGTCTTGGTCATGAATGCTATAGTCGTAGAGACCATGATAAATGCAAATCCACTCATTCTGACCGTGATTTCAGAAGAAGGAAGTATGTTAATCTTTCAGAATATCTGATTTCCAATTATTGTGGTCACAACGGTCATGTTAAAGATAATTGTGTTAAATATGTTAATGACAACAAAAATCAAACTGATTTTGTAAAAGAGCATGACGTGTCTAGTGTTAATGAGTCTGAACCTGAATCTCAACGTGATGAGATTAGAAACAATGAGTTCAGGTGGTTTTATGACATGGCTTTCGATTACACATCTGTACCTTCAAAATCTAAACCTTATGTGAGTCAGAAGCAGTCGTTTAAACCTAATGTGCGTCGTAACAACAATCAATATAATAAACCTAGCAAACCCTATCCTAAGAAGAAAAGAATTGTCAAACAGGTATGGGTTAGGAAGGATCAAATACATAGAGTCACTAACCACACAGGACCCAACTTAGCGTGGGTACCTAAAAGCTGTATTTGATTCTCTTGCAGGTAATAGTGAAAGAAAACAATCTATGGTATCTCGACAGCGGATGTTCGAGACACATGACTGGAAACAAGAATTTATTTCTTTCACTAGAGCCCTTCAACGGTGGCAAGGTCACCTTTGGAGACAACAAGAAGGGCAACATAATCGGTGTAGGTAAGATTGGTATATCTTCTTCACATGCTATCAATAACGTATATCTGGTAGATGGCCTTAATCATAATTTGCTAAGTATCTCTCAACTATGTGACAAAGGCAACAAAGTCGTTTTTCATTCAAATGTTTGTCGTATCATAGTTGAAGGAACTAGCAATGTTATCTTAGAAGGCTCACGTAAACGGAACGTGTATATGATTGATTTAAACAAAGTCACTACAAGTTCCTTTACGTGCATGAAAGTCACTGTGAATGACTCATGCTTGTGGCACAATAGGTTTGCACACATCAGTCCAACGATTTTAAAGAAACTTAAGTCTTGGGATTTAGTTGAAGGTTTACCCTCAATCAAATTCGAACAAGAAAAGATGTGTGACTCATGTGCCCGTTGTAAACAAGTTAGATCTTCATTCAAACCGAAACGAGTAGTAAGTACAGAGCGTCCACTTGAGTTGGTACACATGGACTTGTGTGGACCTATGAAAGTTAGAAGCCGCGGTGGATCAAGGTACGTATTCGTCCTAGTCGACGACTACTCCATGTATGTATGGCCTATCTTTCTATTTACTAAAGATGAAACTTTCGATGAGTTTGTAGTACTAATGAAGCTCGCCCAAAACAAGTATGATAAAAAGTTAGTTCCCATTCGTACGAATCATGCCAAAACCGAATTTATAATCAAGCAAGCCTTTTATAGAATAATTGTAGGGAGAATGGTGTAGGACATAACTTTTCTGCACCACGAACCCCACAACAAAATGCTGTCGTGGAACGTATGAATAGAACATAAGAGGACATGGCCCGCACTATGCTTTTTTGTAGTGGCCTTCCTAAGAGCTTTTGGGCAGAAGCCATTAGTACTGCATGCTATGTGCACAATAGAGCTATGATTAGACCTATTCTCAAAAAGACTCCCTATGAACTTTTAAGAGGGAGAAAACCCAATATAGCTCACCTTCGTTGCTTCGGGAGTAAATGTTTTGTCCATAATAATGGAAAAGTAATTTGAGCAAATTTGATCCACGAAGTGACGAAGCTGTGTTTGTTTTGGTTATTCTAATCATAGTAAAGCTTCAAAGTTTTAACAAAGAACGTTTTGTGCATAAAGAAATTTTGTTTCATTTATTTTGATGAATATACTGTGCCTAGCAGTTAACAGAATGGAAGACTAGGACATGAATGATCCAGACTTTCGTCTCTCCAGAGATGACGTGCCAGAAAATAATGAAGAAGTTCTTGAAGGAATCAATGATGAACTTGATAAATCCGCAAATGACCTTGAACAGAGAACTGAGACAATTGTTGATGATACGAATGTCTCTTCTCAAAACAAGGAAAAGGAAACTGACGTTATAGCTGATGATGCTATAACTTTGAACCAGAACCAAGATGGTGTAACTGAAGTTGTACCAACTTCAGCTATAACCCCAGAGTCCAACTCAGGGGAACCAATCTTGATTCTGAATCATTTGAGGAAAATGAGAGTTCATCAGATGATGATGAGCCTAGGAACTCTAAGAAATGGAAATATATGAGTTCTCATCCTATGGATAGTATCCTAGGAAGTTTGAATAAGGGAGTTCAAACAAGGCGAACATTAAATAACTTTTGTTCATTCTATTCTTTTCTGTCTACCATAGAGCCCACCAACATCAAAGAAGCTCTTGCAGAATCCGACTGGATTGTGGCTATGCAAGAAGAGCTTCAACAGTTTGAACGCAATAAAGTATGGCACCTTGTGCCTCGACCTCCTAATCGAACTGTGATTGGTACTCGATGGGTATTTAGAAATAAGTTGGATGATTCAGGAGTTATAGTTCGCAACAAGGCTCGATTGGTCGTTCAAGGTTATAATCAACAAGAAGGGATTGATTATGACGAGACATTCGCTCCAGTAGCAAGACTTGAAGCTATTCGCTTGCTCATCGCCTTCGCAGCTCATAAAGGAATGAAATTATTCCAAATGGACGTTAAGACTGCATTTCTTAACGTTTATTTGGAAGAAGAGGTTTTTGTTGAACAACCTCCTGGATTTTTGAATAGCAAGTTTCAAAACCATGTTTTTAAACTCGATAAAGCTTTATATGGTTTGAAACAAGCGCCTAGGGCTTGGTACGACAGATTGTCAAAATTTTTATTACAAAACAATTTTAAGAGAGGATCTGTCGACAAAACCCTAGTTCTAAAATCCGAGGGTTCTGATTTACTTGTTGCTCAAATTTATGTAGACGATATTATTTTTGGGTCTACTAACAATAAATTGTGCAAGTATTTTTCAGATCTTATGACCTCAGAATTTGAAATGAGCATGATGGGAGAATTGAAATTCTTCCTAGGATTGCAGATTCAACAAACCAAAGAAGGCATAAAGATTCACAAACAAAAATATGTCAAGGAGCTAATCAGAAAATTTGGTATGGAGAACGCTCATCCAATGGACACACCTATGGTAACTGACAAAAAGTTAACCTTAGACGAAAATGGTAAGTCCGTAGATGAGACTACATATCGAGGTATGATTGGTTCTTTATTATATTGAACTGCAAGTAGACCTGACATTATGTTCAGCGTATGTGTCTGTGCTAGATTTCAATCATGTCCTAAGGAATCACATATGATTGCAGTTAAACGTATCTTGAGATATTTAATTGGTACCTCTAATTTATATTTATGGTATCCACTTGAGTGCAATTTCGATCTAGTAGGATATTCAGACGCAGATTATGCGGGATGTTCGTTAGATAGAAAAAGTACCTCTGGATTCGCTACTTTTGTTGGACCTTGCATAATAACGTGGGGCTCAAAGAAGCAAAATTCGGTTGCGTTATCTACTGCAGAAGCCGAATATATAGCTGCAGGACTGGTATGTTCCCAACTACTTTGGTTAAAGCAACAACTATGTGACTATGGTGTTAATGTTGGTTGTATGCCTGTTTTCTGTGATAATACGAGTGCTATTGTTATTTCTAAGAACCCAGCTCAGCATTCTCGTACTAAGCATATAGACATTAGACATCACTTTTTGCGTGACCATGTAGAAAAGGGCAACATTAAACTCGAATTTTGTAGTACTGATGTTAAATGGGCTGACATTTTAACAAAGGC